>PVJI01027376.1:0-17793 GCA_004026765.1 Micronycteris hirsuta
TTTTTTTTTGTCTTGGCACACCTATTACATAGTAAGGGGTGGAGCCTTAGGTTTTCATCAGGGAGGGGCAGCCCAGGTGGGTGCATTGAGGCTGTATGTGGGGGAGTGGTCCGAGAGGGAACAATGCTGCTTGCTCAGCTCTCTGCCGGCTTTCAGTCACTTCCTCCATTACCCACAAGCAAATTGGGCCCTTCTGGTGCTGATTACCAGGTTGGTGGGTTTGTGTACATTCTAGGACCCTGTGGGTCTTTCCAATGAACTCTCCTACAAGGCTTGGAGTTTCTCCTGCCACCTCAACTCCCACAGGTTTTTCCAGTCATAGGTTTTGAGGCTTTATTTCCCTGCACTGGAACCCTGGGTTGCATGGTCTGTCTTGCTCCCCAGTTGTTCCTCCTGGTTTATCCTCATGCAAATGTGGGACCACCTGGTCCACCAGCTGTTGCCTTTCCTTAAGTCTTCTCCACCCCGGCTGCCTGTCTCCGTCCTTCCTACCAGTCTGGATGAATGTGTCTTCTTTAACTCCTTGCTTGTAGGACTTCCATACACTTCAATTTTCTGGCAGTTCTGGTTATTTTTTGTTTTTAAATTTGTTGTCCTTCTTTTGGTTGTGCAGGGAGGCAAAGTGTACCTATCTATGCCTTCATCTTGGCCAGAATTCCCATATTTTTAATAATTAATTTTAAAAGAACTAAAATCACATCAAGTATATCTTTGAACAATACGGAATTAAACTTAAAACTTTAATAACCAGAAAAGTATCTGAAAAATACTCAGATGTTTAGAATTATACAACCCACTTTAAATAAACCATACTTTAAAGTCAAAGAAAAATTATAAAACATTTGTGTTGATTGAAAATGGAATTACAGCATATCAAATGTTTTGGGGTGCAACTATCGCTTTGATAAGTGAGAAATATATATCATTATGTGCTTATAGTATAAAAGGATAATGGTCAGTCTCAAATCAATGCTTTAAGTTTCCACTTAAAAACTAGAAAAACGGGAGTAAATTACCCCCAAACAAACAGAATTAAGGAAATTATAAAGATAAGAGTTGAAGCCAATAAAGTTGAGGGGAAAATCAATGACTCCAAAATCTGGTTCTTTGATAGAATTAATAACCAAAATAAGCATTTATCTACAGTAACACTTAACTGTCTTCAGCTCACACTCTATGTAATGAATTAACACATCGTACAGATGATGAACCTTTTTTTTTGTTGTTTATTAGGAGGGGAGGTAGTTAATCAGTTAGGTACTCTGCAGACTAGGACATTTTGTCTTGGTTGGCTTCTTTGACAGGTTTCCAGGTTAAATTTGTTTCTTCTGTCCTGTGTTGGGTAGATGTGAGGTGTTTGCATTGTTCTTCTTGTATTAAGTGGATCTCGACTCTTTTGAGAAAACTTGACACACTCTGAGCCCAACTCTATTGTGATGCAAAGTAAGTCTCAATATTAGATCCTGGTTTAGGGATACTACCATGTGCAGAAAAAAGGAATGATTTCACTTATTTTTAATCTAGTATATTTAAGTGAATGTCACTGATTTAAAACTACAATGTTTAAAAAATTTAACCTCTGTATTTTTCCTAAAACTGCATTTAATATTTATACGGAGCCCTTACTAATGGCAGAAATTAAATCATTTTATAGAAACTTAGTAAAGTCAAAGATTGCCTCCTCCTCTTTCTCCCAAGCCTGACATAAACATTTCATGGCAAGGGTAGGAAAGCACAAGGAGAGGCATGGTCTTCGGTTATTGAATTGTTCATTACTCTACTGGTCCTGGTCTTTGGCATCTTCCCGTATCGTGTGCAAAGGCATCATGTTTAGGCTGCACTGAGGTCCTGAGTGTGTCCCTAGTATGCACTGCTGTTTTACCTGTCCCAACAGCTACAGTGCCTCTTCCCGCTTAGAGGCTCTTTCTTAGCCTACTCAATGTCCTTCTTGATGAAGCCAATGATTCAACAGATGCCTGTCGAAAAGTCTAAACAGACCCCCCATTGGGTGATGTTCTTAGACTTTGGTTATCAAACATTATGCTCCTTCATTGCTTATTAAGTGGGAAGGAGGTTATTGAACTTTTCAGGAAAGTAATTTGGAGATAACTGTAAGAAGAAATCATTAAAAATCAGTTGACCTTTGTCCCAGACATTTCCCTACAAAAATCTGTAAAAACAGGCATATTTGTAAAGATTTTTGCAAAATAAATGTTCCTTGAAGAATAAACTGTTAAACAAACAAAAAAAAACCCCCAAAAACAAAAAAATGAAATGACCAGCAATGGGAGATAGAAAAATTAAATTAGAATTCTTCTATATAATGGATATTATGCAATCATTAAAAATGATTTTGCAGATTTGTGTTTATTGAAAAGAAAATATGCCCATTATATAATGTGTGTATCTGTGTATGGATGTGTGGATGGGGAGGTTGTATATATACATTATATATGTGTATATATACATGTTATTTGGAGATGTTATTTAAAAATTATGTGTGACTATGTAAATAAGTGGAATAAAATGGAATGATATGTCCATAAATTCTACAATGTAATATTGGGTGATTTTTAGTTAATTTATTTTATTTATCTGGATATTTAACTATATTCACATAGTGTTCGGCCCCATGGTTTGGCCCCAAAATCTATTTCCGTTAAAATAATAAAGTAGTACCTGAAAACGGTTGAGGTAGATGCCCTACAAGCTAGTTACTGTGATTTTATAGAAATAATCCTCGTCCTGAGCACTTTGCCACCTCTCCCTGATAAGCTGAACTTCACTTTCTCATGATGTTGCAGGTTTATGGGACCATCTTCCACATGCTCCAGGGAAACTCATTCAACCTAAAAGCCCTGGTGGACAAGTGGCCTAACTTTAATACAGTGGTGATCCGCCCTCAGGAACAGGTAAGATGCCAGATGTAGAATGCATACACTTCTATTTGCTATATATGCCTACCCTGCACCTGGCAATGTAAAGCCATGGGACACAGTAATGTATGTCAGTGATGGTGAATAAGTCCTTGTGCTCAAGGAGCTCACAGCCTGGAGGAAAAGATAGATAAGCAAATAAATTACACCATGGTGTGAAAATATACAAAAACATACAAGAACTTACAAGCTATGGAAACAGCATTGATCATATGATGATTAAAACTATAGGTGTCAGAATATGCAGGGAAAGGATCAGAGAGCCTTCTTGGTAAACAGTTCACCTAACCTGGGTTTTGAAGATAAATAGGTTTTTGACAGGTTGACAAGAACAGAAGGTACATTCTAAGCAGAGAAAATAACACCTAAAAATACATAAAGTTAAATATGAAGAATGTTAGGGAAATATAAAGAATGAATTGCAATGCCTGTGTTTGGGAATATGTTTTCAGGACCATACTGTAAAAAATCCCTCAAAATCATATATGACACATCCACAGCTAACATCATACTAAATGGGGAAAACTGAAAGAATTTTCCTTAAAATCAAGTACAAGATAGAAACTTCCAGTTTCACTACTATTACTCAACATAGTACTGGAAATCCTAGCCACAGAAAACAGACAAAAAGAAGTAAAAGGCATCCAAATTGGAAAAGAAGGCGTAAAGGTAGGAGCTCCTTCTTTCTGCTGAGTAGTATTCCGTTGTGTAAATATACCAAAGTTTTCTGATCCACTCATTTACTGATGGGCACTTAGCTTGCTTTCAGCACTTGGCTAATGTAAATTGTGCTGTTATGAACATTGGGGTGCAGAGGTTATCTTGAATTGGTGTTTCAGGATTCTCATGGTATAATCCCAGCAGTGGAATTGCTGGGTCAAAAGGCAGTTCCATTTTTAGTTTTTTGAGGAAATTCCAAACTGTTTTTCACACTGGCTGCATCACCAGTGCATTCCCATCAACAATGTACTGGGATTCCCTTTTCTCCACAACCTCGCCAGCACTTGTTGTTTGTTGATTTGGTTATGATGGGCATTCTGTCTGGGGTGAAGTGGTATCTCATTGTGGTTTTAATTTGCACCTCTGTGATGGCTAGTGATGCTGAGCACCCTTTCATATGTCTCTGGGCCCTCTGTATGTCCTCTTTGGAGAAGTGTCTGTTTAGATCCTTTGCCTATTTTTAACTGGGTTGCTTGTCTTCCTAGAGTGGAGTTGTGTGAGTTCTTTACATACTTTAGAAATCAAACTCTTTTCCGAGGTACAACTTGCAAATATATTTTTTCCCATACAGTTGGCTCCCTATTCATTTTGCTGATGTTTTCTTTAGCAATGCAGCAGCTTTTTATTTTGATGAAGTCCCATTTGTTTATTCTTTCTTTTATTCTTTCTTGATCTAGGGGACATATCGGTGAAAATATTGCTGTGTAGAATATATTAGATTTTCCT
Source organism: Micronycteris hirsuta (assembly GCA_004026765.1). NCBI lineage: Eukaryota > Metazoa > Chordata > Mammalia > Chiroptera > Phyllostomidae > Micronycteris > Micronycteris hirsuta. The sequence continues at coordinate 4,383 of PVJI01027376.1, forward strand.
CCCTATGTTCTCTTCTAGGACCTTTATGGTGTCCTCATTTATATTTAAGTCTCTTATCCATCTTGAGTTTATTTTTGTATGTGGTGTAAATTGGTTGTCAGGTTTCATTTTTTTTAGCATGTAGCTGTCCACATCTCCCAACATCATTTGTTGAAGAAGCATAAAACTCCATTTTATGCTTCTGCCCCCATTGTCAAATATTAATTGATCATACAGACATGGGTTCATTTCTGAGCTCTTTATTCTTTTCCATTGATCTATGTGTTTGTTCTTATGCCAGTCCCAGACTGTTTTGATTACTGTGGATTTGTAATACAGTTTGATATCCAGAAACTCTTTGATTTCTTCCTTGACCTCATTCTTAACCCATTCGTTGTTTAACAGCATGCTATTCAATATCCATTAATTTGAGTGTTTTTGAGTTTTTTTCCTTGAGGATGGTTTCTAGTTTCAGGTCCTTGTGGTCTAAGAAAATGCTTGATATGATTTCAATTTCTTCAATTTGTTTAAGCTTATTTTTTATCTTATCATGTGGTCCGTCTTTGAAAATGTTCCATGTGCATTTGATAAGAATGTGTATTTTTGCTTCTTTGGGATGAAAGTTTATATATATATATATATATTTATATTTATATTTATATTTATATATAAACTATATTTATCTAGGGCATTGTTCAATGCTGCGATATCCTTGTTGATATTTTGTTTGAAAGATCTATCCTTTTTTGACAGTGGGTGTTAAAATCCCCTAGTATAAGTGTGCTGCTGTCTATATCTTTCTTGAAGTCTTCCAAGATTTTTTTATATATTTCGGTTCTCCTATGTTGTGCGCATATATGTTTACAATGTTTATATATTCTTGATAAATTCTTCCTTTGCGTATTATGAAGCGTCCTTCTGTGTCTTTTTTTATGGCCTTTGTTTTGAAGTCTATTTTGTCTAATATAAGTATGGCTACATCAGCTTTTTTTCCCTGTCCATTTGCTTAGAATATTTTGTTCCAACTCTTCATTTTCAGTCTGTGTAGGTCTTTTTTTCTGAGGTGAGTCTCTTGTAGGCAGCATATGTGTGGTCATGTTTTCTTATCCATTCGACTACCCTATGTCTTTTGATTGGAGTATTTAATCCATTTACGTTTAAGATTATTATTGATTAGTACTTATTAATTTTCCCCCTTTGTACCTGTATTCCCGTCTCTCTCTTTATTTTTTTTCTTCCATCTTCCTCTTCTTAAAGCAGTCCCTTTAGCAAATCTTGCAGTGCTGGTTTAGTGGAGGTGTACTCTTTCAGTCTTCTTTTGTCCAGGAAGCTCCTTATTTCACTTTCCATTTTAATTGAGAGTCTTGCTGGGTAGAGTAGTCTTGGTTGCAGGCCTTTGCTTTTCATTACTTGGAATATTTCTTGCCATTCCCTTCTGGCTTGTAGTGTTTCTGTTGAGAAATCAGCTGCTAGCCTTATCGGAGTTCCCTTGTATGTTACTTGTTGTTTCTCCTTTGCTGCTTTTAAGATTCTCTTTGTCTTCAAAACTTGGTATTTTAATTATGATATGTCTTGGAGTAGGCCTCTTTGGGTTCACCTTGATTGGGACCCTCTGTGCTTCCTGAACTTGTGTGGCTTTTCCTCTCTCCAGGTTCAGGAAGTTTTCTGTCATTATTTTTTCAAACTGGTTTTCTATCCCTTGCTCCTTTTCCTCTCCCTTTGGTGTTCCTATGATTTTAATGCTGTTGCATTTCATGATGTCTTGCAATTCCCTTATGCTATCTTCGTATTTTTTTAGTCTTTTTTTGTGCAGCTACTCTACTTGGGTATTTCTTTCTACCTTGTCTTCCAGTTTGCCAATTCAGTCCTCTGCTTCATCCAACCTGCTTGTAATTCCTTCTAATGTGTTTTTTACTTCAGAAATTGTATTCTTCATTCTTTCCTGGTTCTTGTTTATCATTTCTATTTCCTTTTTCATACTGTTGTAGTTCTCACTCAGTTCCTTGTAGTTGTCTGTGAGTTCCTTGAGCATCCCTATGACCATTCTTTTGAATTCTATATCTGATAGTTTGCTTGTCTCCATTTCATTTAGCTCTTTTACTGGGGAGTCTTCCATTCCTTTTGATTGCAGGTTCTTTTTTTGTCTCCCCATTTTAAGTGATCCTTTTTGTTTGTTTTTTTTCCTGCAATTCCTGATGCTCTGCTTTGCCAGCTGTCTTTGTAGGGTGAACTTCTGTGGTATGAGTTCTGTGGGACTCAGTGGTACGGTCTCTTTGTTCTCCCTGTCTTGATGCTCTAGGGGTGCCCTTTCTTCCATTTGTGTGGGATCTCTTGTCGTACCTGTTGGTGGGTTCTCTCCTCTAGCAGGTTTACTGGTATTCACAACTCCCACCTTGTCTTGTATATTGCTGTACAGGTGTTATTTAACATAGCAATGTTACCAGTGGATGTAATTTTTGATAAATTACCAAAACTAGAACAACTATTTCAAAAATGGATATGGGACCATGAAAGACCACAAGTAGCCACAGCTATCTAGAGTAAGAAGGATAAAGTTGATGTAGCATGCTACCCAATGTCAAACTATACTACCAGGCTATAATATTCAAAAAGCATGGTGCTGACATAAAGACAGATACAGAGAAAATGGAAAAGAATAGACAGCTCAGAAATAAACCCATCCCTCTACAGTTAATTAATATGTGACAAAGGAGGCAAGAACATGTAGGCCACTTTTTTACAGCATATAAAAGAATAAATTAAAAGGGTATTAAAAACTTCAATGTAAGACTCAAAATTTTAAAAATCATAGGAGAAAACATAGGCAGTAAAATCTCTGACATTTAGCAATATTTTTGCTGCTATGTCTCCTTGGGCATAAAAAAGAAGAGAGAAAGAAAAATATACAAATGGGACTAAATCAAACTAAAAAGTTATTGCATCCAGTGGGTTTAGTGGAATAATGCCTGTAGCACAGCAAAGAAACCCATCAACAATATGAGAAGAAAATCTATTGAATGAGAGAAGATATTTTCCAATCATACATCTGATAAGGGGTTAATAACCAAAATGTGTTATATAAGGAATCATAACTCAACACCAAAATAATCCAATTTAAAAATAGGGACAGAAGCTGAATACATACTTATCCAAAGAGGATGTACAGATGGACAATAAACATATGAAAAGTTGCTCAGTTTCACTAATCATCAGAGAAATGCAAATTAAAACTAAAATGGAACATGGATACATGGAACAGACTGACCGCTGACGGCGGGGCGGGGGGAGACTGGATGAGAAAAAGTTGAGGGATTAGCCCAAGAACATGTGTGCATAACCCATAGAGAGCAGGGTGGTGATGGCCAGAGGGAAGGGGTGCAGGCTGAGTGGAGAAGGTGGAAAGAAGAGAGGATATGGAGGCATTTTAATAGTGTCAACAATAAAAATAAAGAAAAAAATGAGATGTCACCTTCAGCTGTCAGAATCATTATCATCAGTAAATCAATAAACACCTTATGTTGGCCAGGTTGTGGAGCAAAGCAAATCTTAAGTAGGAATGCAGACTGGTGCAGCCACTATGGAAAACAGATGGAGTTTCCTCAGAGAATTAAAAATAGAACTGCCTTATCATCTAGCGACTTCACTTATGAGTTTATAACTAAAGGGGTCATACATGTATACAGTGGAATGTTACTCAGCCATAAAAAAAATGAAATCTTGCCACTTGCGACAATGGACAAGGACCTACAGGGTATTATGCTAAGTAAAATAAATCAGTCAGAGAAAGAAAAATACCATACAATTTCACTCATAAATTTCACTCATAAATTCATTTCATGGAATTGAAAGAGCAAAATAGTTGAATAAAAAATATAGATACAGAGAAGACTGATGGTTGCCAGGGGGAGAGTAGCTGAGGCACCGTGTGAGAAAGGCAAAGGCATTGAGAAGTACAGATTGGTAGTCACAAAATAGTCACAAGGATATAACGTACAGCATAAAGAGTGCGTTCAGTAATACTGTAAAGACTGTGTACGGTCCCAGGAAGGTACTAAAAATATCAGGGTGCCACTTTGCAAAGTATGTGATTGTCCAACCACTATGCTGTACACCTGAAACTAAAACAAAATAATATTGAATGTAAACTTTAATTAAAAATGAAATTAAAAAATAAAAAATAGCCCTAGCTGGTGTGGCTCAGTAGATTGAGTGCCAGCCTGTGAACCAAAGGGTTGCTGGTTTGATTCCTAGTCTAAGTCACAGCCTGGGTTGCAGGCTAGGGCCCCAGCAGAGGGCACATGAGAGGCAACCATACACTGATGTTTCTCTGCCTCTCTTTCTCCCTCCTTTCCCCTCTAAAAATAAATAAATAAAACCTTTGAAAAATATACAAAAAAAATAAAAATACACTAAGTACTTTATACATTTCAAATACAAGTATGCTACAAGCATATTAGAAAATATAAAGCAAAAAATTATGCAAAGGAATATGTAGCCATATAATATCATTTCAACATAAAATATTTAGAAATAAAATTTAAATTTATAATGATTTTTAAGAAAATACCGACAGAGGCATGGATACATGGAACAGACTGACAGCTGTGTGGCAGAGGAGGAGGGGGCGGGGGTGGGTGGAGAAGGGAGGGACTGGATGAAAGACGGTGAAGGGATTGATCAAAGAACATACACAGTTTATCAACAGACAACAAGTGGTGAAGGCCTGAGGGCAGGGGGTTGACAAGGGGTAGGTGGAAGTGGGCAAAGAAGGAAAAATGGGGACATCCGAAATAGTGTAAACGATAAAATAAAGTTTAAAAAATACCAAACTAAACACAAGGCAATCAAAGATATTTAAATTAAATATTGGCCCTGGCTGGGATAGCACAATGGATTGAGCGCAAGCTGTGAACCAAAGGGTTGCGGGTTCAATTCCCAGTCAGGGCATGTACCTGGGTTCCAGGCCAGGTCTCCAGTGGGGGGAGTGTGAGATACAACCACATTTTGATGTTTCTCTCTCTCTCATTCTCCTTCCCTTCCCCTCTCTCTAAAACTAAATAAAATAAAAAAGAAATTATTTATTAAAAATAAATTAGATATTAATTTCTAAAAATGGAATTTTTTCTTTTTAAATTGATCTTAAAAGCAATGATTACCAGTGGTATTAATGCTAAGTATTAGTGCATTTCTGTGTGACATTTTTCAGCTACTCTGCCCTCATAGGGTTGTTGCTCTCTAACTCCTTCCTTCATTCTCCAATAACCCCATCTGATATATTAACTTTAAGAAGATATATTGAAGAAATTTTGAGTTTCAGTTTTCTTAGAAATGCAAATTACTTTTAAAATAATAGAGCATTATATAAATGCAAATAATAGTTTACATTTGAAAGAGATTAGATATCTTTATCTTATATAGCATTATCATATATATGTGAAAATTCTAATACAAGATTACCTTGTTGATTTCAATATTGTCATGTTTATAATGCATTTGTTCTGAGACTCTTTAAAATAGAGTAAGAGTTACTCTTGCAATAGAAGGTAGTTTGCCTTTGATAATAATACTCTCTTTCTCCTGAGGATTTCAGAATTATAGCAAAATAGTAAATTCTGGTTGATTCAAAATTGTAATGCAACATATGAATACCTAGTTTAGCAAGTTTTGCTTAATTACGAATTAAATCATTGATAAACCTATGATGTGGTCTCATGGTGTAAATTACTCAGGGATTGTGATAGTACATTAAGAAAAATATCAATATTTAAGTTTGCAAAAGAGTAAAGTATACTGAAATTCCTTAACTCAAGTATTCCAACCACTTGGTCTAATCAATTTGATTTATCCCACATTACTTGACCAAACAGGAGATGCGAGATGACTTCGATCACTACACCAACACCTACCAAATCTATTCTAAGGACCCCCAAAGCTGTCAAGAATTCCTTGGCAGGTCAGATGTCATCAACTGGAAACAACATTTACAGATCCAAAGTAAGTAACATCTGTGATGTGTGTCGGCAGCTGGGACTGCTAATATCTACACCTGCCAGGTCACTTTTCATTCCAAGCACACGCCCCGATTACCTTTACTTCCTTATGTTAAAACCCAGACACTCACCTTGATGTTCATTCCTTGTAGCAACTGCCAACACCTCTTTCTGCAGTGGAGTAGAATTCAAACATTGCAATTTATGGAGTTAATATGAAGAAATGTGAGTCAAGTGATTTCTTGTTATCTGAGGATATATTTTGCAGTCACAGTCAGGATCTCTTAAGGAGATTAAGTGTAAGAGAGGAGCCCCACCGCACCCCGTGGGATTCAGGTCTGTGGCATTCAGGATAAGAGTGATAGCTCCTTATGCCCTAAAGCACCTCCCAGGTCACAGGAACCATTACCATGGTTATGAGCATGCTCTCTAGAGTCAGACTCCCTAGGGTGGCATCCTTACTCTGCCAGTTACTTGCATTGTGATCTTGAGCAAGTGATGTAACTTACCCATTATTCAGTTTCCTCATATATAAAAAATGAGGATAATAGAATACATAAAACATAGGGTCAATATAAGCATCAAAATGATACCAAACCACTACTTGGACATGTTGTAGAGACCCATGCATGTTTGGCTACTATTTGTTAATAATCACTTCTCCTTTGATTTCACAGTGATATAGTCAAGGTTTCTAGTAGTATCTCTGTTCTGCATAAGAGAAAACAGACTCAGGAAGTGACATGGCCAACGCCACGTGGTCATGGGTAACACCGGAAGTAACATTGACTTTAAATCCTGCAAACTTCCATTGGGAAGCTTCTCACTTCTCCATAGACTAACACATGCCTTTGGGCCATTGATTTTGCTCCTTGTCTACCTAAATGCCCTTCCCTGTAATCTTCACATATTTGTCTTTTTTTTTTTTTTTTACATTTGTACCCCTCTCTAGGTTCACAGTCCAGCCTGAATGAGGCAGTACAAAATCTTGCAGTTATTAAACGGGTCCAGGTCAAGCACACACAATGCATCCTCTATATGGAGTCCAAGACGGCAAGAAGACTACTCCCTTCCCTGCCAGAAGCAAACAATTTACCTCTTAAAGATGGCACAGTCAAAACCCTGTGAGTTGAAAAAAGATGCTCTCACCACTCACATCTTTCACTACTTCCCTCCCTACATTCACTCTTGCCTCCCAGCAATCCATTTCCAGAGTGATTCTTTTACTGTAATATGTAACATGAATCATGTCAGTTCACCTACTAAAAAGCATTGCTGCTTCTCGGCTGGACTTTTCAGGTCCTGCAAGACCTGGCATTTATCCCCTGCCAGACTTCATCTTGTCCGTCTTGCTTACTCAAATCAGCAGCTCTGTTCTTTCTGCAACTCGATCTCATAGACTCACACATGCCTTTGGGCCGTTGAATTTGCTCCTTGTCTACCTAAATGCCCTTCCCTGTAATCTTCACATATTTGTCTTTTTTGTTTTTTATGTTTGAACTCTCAAATGTCATTTCCTTGGAGAGTACTTCTAAGAGCACTGTGTCGAAAAATACCCTCTCACATAATTTTTTGAGACATAACCAAATTTTTATTTACTTTATTGTACTTATCATGATCTGAAATCATGTTTCTGGGGTCTTTACCTACCTGTTTGTTGCTTGATCCCCTCCTATGATATTTCAAACTTTACAAGATTAAGTACCCTGTTTTTGTTGTTCATTGATAGATCCTCAGTAGCCAGAACACAACACATACTAGATGCTTGATACTCGTGATGAATTCTTAGTGCAGAAGTTTTCCAGTCATGAGAATTTAAACAAATTCTGATTTGAAGTCCAACACTGAATATAACAGAGCAGTAATGGTGGAAATTTGATCTGGAGATGCCCAATTCCATGGTTCCCCTTTTCTGTGTTAATAAGCATGGAAAAGCTTTATTCACATTGCATCGCATATTACACCTGAAAGACATCTCCAAGTGTATAATAATCTCATTGGGTTTTCTTATTTTTCCCATGAGATACACAAAGTAGGAGATATTATCCAACTATCCTTGACACAAAACAGGGTAAGATGAGGAAATAGCTTGTTCAGCCATATCACGTGGAAGTTCAAACCTTAACTGGGGATTGAGTCTCCATTTCCAGTTCAGCATTGTGGGCTCTTTCCAGGACACTAACTGAAGCCTGTTTACACCAGAGCAGACACCTTCAGACTTCAGTGTTCTATACCTGGTGTGCCACCTGCACTCCACATCACTGCCCCTCCCTGGACTTGAGCTTCCCCACAGTGGCCAAGGGCCCCCTCCCACTAACATTCTAGGAGTTCATGATTATCAGCTCTGGTTTACAGCTTGTTAGCAGGTGCTTTTGGGACTCTTGTTTATTTTCTGTTTATCTGTTTTTCTTATCTGTAAAACAGGGGTGATAGCAATTCCCCCATCTTAAATGGAACATCACAGCAATGTCCAAAAGAACAATATTTAATTTTTATGTAATTCTTATTGTTTGTGGGGCACAAGTCCTATACTTATGCAATACCTCATGTAATATTCATGATCTGCCTTTTGATGAGGATACTATTAATATTCTTGTTCTATAAAGAAAAAAATGGAGCCCTGGCTGGTATGGCTCAGTGGATTGAGTGCCGACCTAGGCACCAAAGGGTTGGTGGTTCGATTCTTGGTCAGAGCACATGCCTGGGCTGTGGGCCAAGTCCCAAGTAGGGGGCATGTGAAAGGCAACCACACATTGGCATTTCTCTCTCTCTATTTCTCCCTCCCTTCCCCTCTCTCTCAAAATAAATAAATAAAAACCTTAAAAAAGAGAGAAAAAATGGAGGCAGAGAGACATTATGTTGCTTGCTCAGGATTGCACAGCTAGTCAGATTATGCATCCAGACCTTCTGGCTGCAGAACCTATACCTTTACCTGTGTTCTTTTTGCATTGTCTAAAGACAATTTAAGGGAAAACAAATGTAGTACTCCAAAGTGTGTGTGATATAATGGGCTCTTCTTCTCCCTTGTTTCCAACAGCAATGAAAACATATTTAAACTCTCATCCCTCAATGTATCCCATGCTTCCCTGGTGAATAAATTCTGGCATTTTGGTGGCAATGAGAAGAGCCAGAGATTCATTGAGCACTGTATCCAGAACTTCCCCACCTTATGTCTGCTGGGGCCTGAGAGGAACCCTGTGTGCTGGAGTATCATGGACCAGACAGGAGAGATGCGGATGGGAGCCACCGTACCTGAGTACCGAGGCCAGGGTCTCATATTCCATGCCATGTTTGCTTATTTTCAGGCTCTGGAAAAATTTGGCTTCCCTGTATATTTCCATACAGACAGAGCCAACAAGGCCATACAGAAAACCAGTGAAAATCTGTCCTGTATCCCCATGCCTTGTGACTGGAACCAGTGGAAATGTGTGCCTCTGTGAAGCAGCCCTGAACATAATGAGACTATTGGGTGTGCTGGTCATATAGTAAGAGGAACATAAGGGTGGAAAGAAAGAAAAAATAAATGATGAACTTCATTAAAGCAGTTCATTTTATTTGGGCTCTTGGAAAGTGGTTTTTATGGTCAACATTACTGATGCTGTCCCTGTTCACAAATCACTCATGGATTTCCCTTTGGGTCCAGCAAACCCGGCATGTGCAGACCTTCCTGTAGTGAACCCTGGTCTTTTTCTCTTTTCTACACTTCTGGATCTCGGTGATACTCTTTATTCAGCTTCATGCTGCCCCAATGCTTCTCCAGAACTCTTATGTCACACATGGTTTGTTCCAAACAGGCATATTTTGCTTGTTTTGCAAGATGCAGTATTATAGGTAGTGCAATTTATACCATATCTTTTCATCACCCTCCCTTTTTCTCACCTCAGTTCTATTGAGGTATAATTGACGAAGTTGTAATATATATATAGTATGCAATGTGATAATTTGATTTACATGTATATTTTGAAAGGATTTTCAAAATCAAGTTAAGACATCCATCACCTAACATACTTATTTAAAACTTTTTTCGATTTTATTTATTTATTTTTAGAGGGAGAAAGAGAGGGGGAGAAACATCAATATGTGGTTGTATCTCACGCATCCCCTACTGGAGACCTGGTCTGCAACCCAGGCATTTGCCCTGACTAGGAATAGAACCGTGACCCTTTGGTTTGCAGGCCAGCACTCAATCCATTGAGCCACACTAACCAGGGCCATACTTACTTTTTTTCTGTAAAAATTCTTATGAACTACATCACGGCTATTGTGATTTCTGCATTAAATGTTATCTGTGTTTCTTAGCAAATTTTTATACTACAATACAATATTATCAACTAAAGTCACCATGTTCTAAATCCTCAGAACTTATTCACGTTATAATTTCATGACATGAAGGTATCACTTAACATGTTCACTTATTCATGTTAAGTGATACCCTTTAACAAAACTTCTATTTCCTCCACGTTCTTATCCTGACAACCACCTTCTACTCTTGTTTCCATGAGTTTGACTTTTCTTTTTTAAGATTCCACATATACCGTAAGTGATACCCTGGGGCATTTGTGTTTCTTTGTGTGGCTTATTTCACTGCTTTACCAATATCTTTTACTATATATGGTGCTTAAGGAAAATATTCATAGTTAATAAAGAATACCTGCAACTCACTATTCTAGCTGTGCCATTTATTTTTTTGTAGCACCAGCATATTTGTCCTTATGTATCCTCAACCATATTAGACTGTGTCCTGGGATCCAGAGCTAGAGAATGCCGTACCATGTCATATACAATACAAAGACAATTTAACATGCTGATATTCAGAAACAATATGCATGCAATAAGAAAATTGTACAATTGTTATTTTATCTAGACAAAATAGTTCGAATTTAAGGTAAATCAGGATAAATCTACAAAATTATATATAATCTCTGACATTTTGTCACACATAATATTTACATTCTATATAATAAATTAAAATTATCAATATTGCATATAACTTTTGCTAAATGGACAAGGAAAAAAATGACATGCTATTGACTTGCTTCAAGTTGTATGAACATGAATTAGGCAAGGCTACTCTGGGTAGTGAGAGCTATTGTCAAGGGAATTGTCTGTTGTGTATGAGGAAGATTTTATTGTTAGTAGCAGTCATTATTCTTATACCAAATTCTAGGGCATTTTATACAATTTAATGATAGATATAATATATTGAATATAACCCTCCTACTAACACTGTATGGTATGCACTAATGTTTTATGTAGTTCCAGAAATTTCTAGTTTCAAAAATATTCAGGAGGATGACTTTACATTGAATTTTCTCTTGTAATACAATCCACCATTCTAAAACTTCAGAAAGAAGGAAGAAAGGATTTTGCATTGCTGTCATACATATGTGTAAGTTAATAAATATTTGTCTTCCTCAAAAAGGAATTTGAAGAAGAATAGTGCATTAATTTCAGAATAGAATAGTGTATTAATTTATTAACACATCAAGAAAGCTAAACAACAAAATGCTCACATCTTTCATGAATTGGTGTAACACACATATGAGTATCAGAGAAGATAGACACTGGGGATGTACAATGGTAGAAAAAAACACAGAATACTCTAAGCTGAGGCATCAAGGAAAAAGCAAGATGACCTAAAATTCTGCGTGGCATCTGTGATTATCTTTACAACATTGAAATTTTCTGAATACTGAAAACAGAAAACAGTGTAGATTCCAGTGATAAATTATATTAGCAGCTTATATTTATCTAAAAATGGCTTGAGAGGAGTTTTAAGACATCAGCAGAGTTGGTGGATCTTTCTTGTATCTATTGACAGAACCAAACTGGAAATAAAACTAAAGTGGGGAACAATCACCCTGAATTACCAACTAAGGCCAATGGAAGTAAAGGGTTATAACCAAGTTCTGGCAGAAGATATCACCACGAGACTGCATATGCACAACAGCTTGCCTGCCGTGGCCAGGTTTGAGCCTCACAGTCAGCCTCCTGAGGGTTGAGCCCACCCTTGAATAGGCCAAAAGCAATTAAAACCCAGTAACAACAGGAGGGTCCACATAACCCACACAAGGTACATTCTTAGAGCACCCAGCCTAGGAGATCAAGGAGGTGAAACCCATGGGTCCCACAAGACATATACTACATAGGACCACCCCACAAAGACTGTAAGTCATAGAGGTTTTATCAAATACATAAAAACAAACACAAAAACACATCCAAAAGGGAGACAAACACATCCATGGGGAGACAAAGAAACCTCAAATGAAAGAGCAGTAGAAATCTCCAGGAAAAAAAAGAGCTAAGTGAAATGAGGCAAGCAATTTATCAGAATCAGAGTTCAAAGTAATTGTTTTAAGGATGCTCAACCACATGAAAAAGGATGTAGATCCCATGAAAAACAACCAGTTGGAAATTATGAATAACATATCTGAAATAAAGCATATACTAGAAGGAATAAACAGTAGTCTGGATGAAGCAGAGGATCAAACCAGAGATATGGTTTGTATTCCATCAGACAAGGTTAAAAAAACAATACAGCAATGAAAAGAAAAGAGAATTTAAAAAACAAGGATAATTTAAAGGAACTTCAGGACAACATGAAATGTAAGAACATCTGCATTATCAGGGTACAAGAAGGAAAGAAAGCTAGAAAGGGATAGAGAACGTGATTGAAGAAATAATTACAGAAAATGTGCCTATCTTGGTGAAGGAAAAGTCACACAAGTTGAGGAAGCACAATGATTCCCCATCAAGATGAACTGAAAGAGACCCACAACAAAACACACTGTAATTAAAATGGAAAAGATTAAAGATAAAGAGAGAATCCTAAAGGCAGGAAGAGAGAGAGACAGTTAATTACCTACAAGAGGGTTCCCTTTGTCTTTCAGCACCTGGTTTATTCCACTTAGCATAATGCTCTCTAATCCCATCTATGCTCTCACAAAGGGTATAAGCTCCTTCTTTCTCTCTGCTGCATAGTATTCCATCACGTAAATGTCCCATAGTTTTTTTTTAATTTTTTTAACTATATTTTATTGATTATGCTGTTACAGTTGCCCCATTTCCCCCCTTCTTTCCCCACTCCCCCTTACCCACCTTTCCCCTCCCTTTAGTTTTGTCCATAGGTCACACACATAAGTCCTTCTAATCCTGTACTTCCTATACTGTTCTAACCTCCCCTTGTCTGTTGTCTACCTCCCATTTATGCTGCTTGTTCTGTGCCCCATTCCCACCCTCTCCTCCTACCACTCCCCTGTTGATATTCCTCCATACCTCATATAACTCCCTTCAACATTTCATACAATAAAGGCTGGGTGGTGATGAACTTCTTGAACTTGACTTTATCTGCAAAGCACTTTCTCTGCCCTTCCATTCTAAATGAAATCTTTGCTGGATAGAGTATTCTTGGATGTAGGTCCTTGCCTTTCATGACTTGGAAC
>PVJI01027377.1:0-18011 GCA_004026765.1 Micronycteris hirsuta
AGCTAAACTATTGTTTAGAATCGAAGGGCAGATAAAGAGCTTCCCAGAGTAGAAAAAACTTAAGGACTTCATTATCCCCAAACCATTATTATATGAAATGTTAAAGGGACTTATTTAAGAAAAAGAAGATCAATACTATGAATAAAATTCCAAAAATACGTATCTATCAGCAATTGAATCTAAAAAACACACTAAGCAAACAAGAAGAACAGAGACAGAGTCATGGATACAGAAAGTGTTTTGATGGCTGCCAGATGGGAGCAGGGTATGGGGGAGAATGGGTGAAGAGGTGAGAGGATTAAGAAGTACAAATAGGTAGTTACAGAACAGCCATGGGGATGTGAAGTGCAGTACAGGAAATGGAGCAGCCAAAGAGCCTATGCATGACCCATGGACATGAACAACGGTGGGGGATAGCCTGAGCGTGTGGGAGTGCTGGGTGGAGGGGGGAAAAGGGGTACAAATCAGGACAACTGCAATAGCATAATCAATGAAATATAATTGAAAGAAATACTGAAAGTCTGATTTGAAGGTATATTCCTGTAACTGAAAGGGGGTCTGGTTGTCTGCTGCTATGAAAGCCAAAATTTGAGAGACAGGTGCTGATGTAAAGGAAGTGGTTTATTTTTAGGCACCAGCCACCTGGAAGATGGGGAACTTGTGCCATAAAGCCTGTCTTCTCAAGAATGGAGGATTCATGTCACGTAGCCCATCTCTTGGGAAGCCTGGGGACTCATGTCCCCAAGCCTGTCTTCAGAGAAGATGGGGGACTCCTGTCACATAGCCCATCTCCACATCTCAGTGGAGGCAGAGGTTTTTGTATGGAATAAGAGGGAAACAGAACAAAGAGATCAAGGGAGAGGATTGAAAAGTTTTCTCCGTGCAAATAAGCACAGTCTATTCTGATAAGGCAAGTGATGGCCCGCTGTGCATCATCCTGGTTTAGTCATCCTGGCTCCACTGTGGAAGGTCAGCAAATCTCCCAGAGCTGGGATGCCTGAAGGTCAGGGTCTGCATCTTCTGAAATTAGTTCCCAGAGTCAGCACTTATAGAAACTCTGTCAAAAGAAGTGTGGGGTGGGTTAGAATTCTCCACTGTTACAGACTGACATCTATGTTGCATTACTGTGATTCTCCAGGTGCTTTCATCCCTGTATCACTTAAAGTTACCATTCTTGTTTGGGAACCCTAAACCTACTTGAGGGCAGATCTACGGTCATGAATTCTCCATGGACATCATTTTCTAAATGTTTGAAACTGAAACTGACACATTTACTCATCAAGTCCCTTTGCTGGCAGGAAGCTTTAATTCTAGCTTACTCTTTTACTAAACAAGCAGGTGTGGAGAGTCCCAGCTCAGTAAAGGGGTCTAGGAGCCCAATCTCCCAACTTCTGTGGGCCCAAGGCCCTATCTTTCGTCCCTCACATGGACGTTATAACCCAGGCACTAGGTTTTGTCAACAGAAGAACATCCAAACCTGTAGGGAATTTTTATGATTTTATTTGAGCCAAACTGATGATATATGTCAGGGAACAAGATCTCAAATGCTCCAGAAAAGAACAGTTTTGCAGCTTCTTTCATGCATTTGAAATTGTGGGGATGTAAGGAAGATGACATGGAGGTGAGAGAAAGCAAGTATTGAATTACAGATTAGGTGCTCTCTTGAGGGTGGTTAGGGTTTATTTCGAATGTGTGTTAACCCAGATGTGCAGACACAATTTGCAGAGTTTAAGGCAAAGGTAAACCTTTTACTAAAAAAGTTATGTGCCTGCGATGTGATGAGCCACCATGAAGTGTCCGATTAGGAAATTCTGATCAGATCACACTGTGAGGTCACGTTACATAGAATGCTTTTTTTCCGTCCACAGATTCTTGTATCTGGAATCATTTCGGGCAGTCATGGCTTCAGAGCTAATTTAACTCTGTGGTTTCGGCTCCTTCTATTAGGACTACTGAGGTATTCCTTTACTTTCATATGAACTCAATTATGATTTAGAGTAAAATTTGTTACAATTATTTTTTGCATTTATTAACATTTTGACTTTTTCATAATGTCTGTTACTAAATTGTGGGAAATGGAAGTCTTTTAAAAATATATTGTGCTATATAATTAGTGTGTTTCTTTGGTGTGTGTGTGCATGTAAATATTCATGTATCCGTGTTTTTCCTTATTATATTTGGGATCATATAGGCTATTCTTATTCTTTAAAACTTATTCAAACTTTAGGGCTATCCACTGATTTCTTTCTATGAAATTTAATAAAATGATAAGCTTGTACTTCTTTACTTTTTTTTTTTTAAAGATTTTATTTATTTATTTTCAGAGAGAGGAGAAGGGAGAGCGAAAGAGCAATGTATGGTTGCCTCTCACATGGTCCTCATTGGGGACCTGGCCTGCAACCCAGGCATGTGCCCCAACTGGGAATCGAACCGGGACCCTCTGGTTCCCAGCCCACGCTCAATCCACTGAGCTACACCAGCTGGGCTGTACTTCTTTACTTTCTACCTATCTTTCTCTACTTCTTAATTTTGTCATGTTAGTTTTTCCATTGTCAGATTTGTAACATTTTATTATATTCAGCTACTGTAATTTTCATAGTCTATCTTTCCTAATTCTACATTTAAATGTATTCAACATTCACTTATGTTATAAATAGCTTTCCAGTTTATAAATTCTTTATTCAGTTTTTCATTTTATCTTTTGATTGATTAGATTTGTCATTAAATAGATTTTTTAAAAAAGGTTTCATCAGAGCTATAATTTCTAACCCTTCGCTTATTTGAAATTGCTTCCATTGCTTTTGAAAATGAATGACAAATTGGGTCTTAAAAGTAGGGATCACTCTTGCTTTTTCTCAGAACTATGTAAATATTGATTCACTCTTTTCACATGATAAAATAAAATCTGCTGCAGAAGTTTGAAAGCAGTCTAATTTTTGCTCATTATGGGTGACCTGTTTTTATTTCCTAGATAGTTATGATACATTTTTCTGCTCAAGTTTAGAAGCTTCACCAGGTATACCTTGACATCGTTCATTCTTACATCTTTTTAAGTGGAACATAGAATTTCTTTTTAATCCACATATTCATCTTTTCAGAAAATGTTTTTCTTTTATAACATTTTATATTTCTATTCCATTTGCTGAGATTTCTTCTTAAGAAACACCAATTATATCTCTTTTTTTGTTGTTGCCCATATTTATCATGTTCTCTCTGCTTTCTTTTATACCTTTGTTCTTTTCTATCTCATTTTGTGTAATTTTCTCTAGCCTTATGCTTTTGTCCTATTTTCAGCAGCAATCAGTTTATTTATTTCAACTTCTGGCATGCCCTTCATTTCTGCATTGTTTATTGTCATCATCTATTTCTTGCCTTAGTTCTGCCAAGCAAATTTGTATCTCTCTTTGTTCTTTATTTATGTGTCCCTTCTATTTGTTTCATTGTTAATCTAAGTTTTTTGCCTCAAGATTTCTTGTTTTCAATTCTACTTTTGAAGAAAATATTTCACTTATTTTTTATTTGTTTTACTTTTCTCATGGTCCTGGTGGTTCATGTTGCTAGTGTAGGACTGGAGCACAGACACAGTGAGGGTCCTGTAAACTTTGAGATGGTCTCTCTGGGGAGCAGAAAGAGGGTTTTATAGACCTGTTCTCTGGTTGTTCCGCAGTGCATTTGCACCTTAGCATTCTGAGTTCCCAGTATCAAACCGCCAGCAGGGCCTTCCAGGGCAGCCTAACTTACTTTAGGGAAACTTGTACCCTTTTCAATATTTTTAGCAGCTTTCAGGATCTTCCCTAAACTTGGTAAAAAAGTTTCATTATTATATGTTCTTTACAGTTTGTAATTTGGTGTTAATGATGATTCTTGTTTTTACTGAACACAGAGGTTATTTTTCATTTTATTTAACAAGCTAGGATTCAGGATGATGCAAAAAGTTACCTGCTTTGCCATCTTGAAGATTACAATGAAAAATACCAAATTTTTAAATTTCTCTCTACTTACCAAACTATATTCATTAGTTTTCTGTGCTACCATATAAAATTACTATAAAGACAACAGTTTCAAACCATATTAATTTATCTCACAGTTCTATAGGCCAGAAGCATGTGTGGGTTTGATTGCGTTCTCTTCTTTGGGTTTTACAAGGTCAACCTCAAGGTGCCTGCTGTTATCTGGAGGCTCTGGGGGAAAACCCATTTCCAAGGTCATTTGAGCCATTGGCAGAAGTGAGTTCCTTCTGGTCGTAGGGCTGAGGCTCCTGTTTCTTTGCTGGCTGTCAGCTAGGAGCCTCTCTCTGCTCCTTAAGGTCCTGTCTACATTTCTCATCGCACTGCCCTTTCATCCTCCAACAAGCAATGGTGCACGGAGTCCTTCTCATGCTTTAAATCTCTCTGACTCTGCTGCATTTCTTCTGCCTTCAACCAAGAAAATTCTCTGCTTTGAATGACTCATGGGATTACACTGCGCCCAGATAGATGATCTAGTATAATCTGTCTTTAGCTTTAAATCAATCTGCAAAGTCTCTTTGACCAGTAACAAAACATACTCCCAGGTTCCAGGGATTAGTATACAGGAATTTTTTGGAGTTGCAAGTCATTATTTTGTCTAACACACATATTAAAGAAGGTAGTCATACTTCCTAACACATTCCAACCTTAAGTTTTCATGATTAGCAAAACTAGGTTTTTATTATTCTAGAAGACGATACATCATATTTAGAGTGGTCTCTTTGCTGTTTGGACCTTATTTTAAATAGATTGTTTCATTTTCTCACTCACAATATTGCAGTAGTTTGCTGTTGTACTCAGAAAAAAATTTAAACTCTTCCATGGCTATGAACTTGACCCCACTTACCCCTCTTTCATCTCAACCCACTGCTCATTGTTTTATCATGTGTGTCTAACAACACCGTTCACCCTTTGATTTTTCAAATAGTTGTAACGTGATCCTGCTTCAGGTCCTTTGGACTTGATTTGCCCTCTATATCAGATATTCTTGCCATAATCTTTCTATATTTGACTCTGTCTTGTCATTTAGGCTCACATCAAAGATCATCTCTTCAAAGATGTCTTCTGTGGCTATGGGCATAAGAAATGTCCAAACCTGTAGAGAACTTTTATGAGAGTTTATTTGAGCCAAACTGATGATGTATATTAGGAGCAAGATCTCACCTGCTCCTGAGAATAACAGTTTTGCAGTTTTCTTTATGCATTTGAAATTAAGGATGGAAGGTAATAAAGATTGCTTAAGAGTGGGAGAAAGAAAGGCAAGAATCAGATTACAAAATAGTTAAGATTATGTACTTTTTTGAGGTTGGGGTGGTTGCACTTTAGCAAGAGGCATCTGAAAGGCAACGTTTTAATGGTGTGTTAAACTAGGCGTGGCTAGTATGCCTCAGTTAGTTGGGCATCATTCCACTAAGCGAAATGTTGCTGGTTCAATTCCCAGTCAGGGCAGGTGCCTGGGTTGCGTGTTTGATCCCCCACTGGGGTGTGTGCAAGAGTTAACATGCATATGAGAGGCAACTGACTGATACTTCTCTCTCACATCAATGTTTCTCTTCCTCTCTTTATCACTGCCTTCCTTTCTTTCTAAAAATATAAATAAATATATTAAAGATGTGTTAACCTAGATTCACAGAAACAATGGCAGGGCATGCTTAAGGGAAAGATAGACTTTTACTAAAGAAGTTGTATGCCTGGGGCATTGCTGTCCACAATGACCTACCCAGTTAGGACTTTATGGTCAGATCATCCATGAGGAAAAGTTACTTTCCATAGAATCCTTAGTTTTGTTCTCATGCCCATCGTATGAATTTTTGTCTGTCTATAACTCTCCTTATTAATTACCAATTTGTGTGTTTTCACGGTGTCTATCCTTATATCCCTTCATATGTGGATGACAGGGAATGATATAGAGATTATACTTCAGAGTTATAGCTAGCCTCACCAGTAAATGGAAATACAAAAGTGAATCCGGTAACTTTATAGTCATGCGCCACCAAATGGCTTCAGAAAAGACGAGGTTCTTGAATAACTTTGTCTGTGATGTTGGAGAGTTGCCCACACTGAGCTACAGGAGTAAAAATATCACTCAATGCAGTCAATGATGCTGTCCAAGTTCTAAAAATGGCTGGTAATAAGAAAGGTGTTTTATCTCTTTCTCGACTTTCCATTTTTTCCTCATGAAAAAGAAGGGAGCTGGATATTTAATCTTTGTTTACCTTTTACTTAAAACATAAATGATTTTGAGTTCTGAAGTCAGTCGGATATTAAGAAGTTCTAAAATTCCCTGGGTTGTCTAAGCCAGTATGTGGTCAGAAGATCTCTGAGGGTCTCTGAGACCCTTTTAAAGGTTCTGTGATACCAAAATCACTTTTTGAAAATACTAATATTTGGCTGTCTTTTTCACTATCTCAACTTTTATTGATGGTGCAAAAGCAAAACTGTCATCCCCTTAAATCAAATCAAGGCAATGCCACCAAAGCGTACAAACAGTTATGCACTCTACAGGGTATTAAAAACATATATTCATGTTAAAAAAATCTTTTTCTTCCAAGAATGCTCTTAGTGAAGCAGTAAAAATTATTAAATGTGTTAAATCTTTACCCTTGAGTATACACCTTCTTAATATTCTGTATGACAAAATGGGACACAGGTCAATAACACTTCTGCTGCATATCAAGTACCACAGTGTGGTGGAAGAACTTGTGTGACTGAGTTGCAAGCTGAACCAGCCACTTTTTTTTATAGAACACCATTTCCTACAGAAAAGAATGACAAACTATGGTTATTCTGACTTGAGTATCTGGCAGACATTTTATCAAATTTAAACAAAGTGAACCTGTCAATTCAGCAAATACCTCTGATGGTATTTGTTTCTAAAGATAAAATGAGCTTTCAAGTGAAAATTAGAAATTTGTAAAATTTGTATCAACTTCTCAAACAAAGACCTTTTTGATGAAATCAGTGATGATATTAATGAATATGGTTTTAAAATATTGAATAATAAAATGTGTCAACATTTGAGAGAGCTTAACTCAGTGAACCAATATTCTCTAAACAAAAAATGCATGATATTACTATTCAAGGACAAAATATCTACTCGAAGGACAAAATGGACCAACAGACTTAATATTGGTCCATTGGACAATATTAAACATGGAAATATTGACATGTTTGAACATGAAAAATATTGAATGTGGAAAGTTCATCGACATGGCTTCAGATACCACATTGCAAGTGACCTTTAGGAAAATATTTCTGGTTTAATTTGAGTGTGCTATCAAAGAACAATATCCAAATTTATCTCAAAGGACTTTTTAAAAAAATATATAGTCCTTATTGTATTTTTCCCATTACCCTTTAGTTCCCTCATAACCCCTCCCTCCAGCCATCAATACCTGTTGTCCACATCCATGAGTACTTTTTCTTTTTTGCTCAATCCTTCCACCCTATAACCTCCATGACCCCTCCCTACTTAGCTGTCATCCTGCTCTCTATCTATAATTTGTCTCTGTTTTGCTAGTTAGTTCAGTGGATTCCATGTATAAGTGAAATCACATGGTAATTCTCTTTCTCTGACTTGCTTATTTCACTTAGCATAATGTCCTCCAAGTCCTTCCATACTGTTGCAAAGGGTAAATTTTTTTTTTTTTTTTTATGACCTGGTGGAATTCCATTGTGTAAAATGTCTTATAGTTGTTTTATCCACTCATCTATTGATGGATACTTGGGCTGCTTCCATATCCTGGTGATTGTAAATAATGCTGCAAAGAACATAGAGGTTCATATATTCTTCTGAATAAGTGTTTTGAGTTCCTTCAAATATATTTCCAGGAGTGGGATTGCTGGGTCAAAAGGCAGATCCATTTTTAACTTTTTGAGGTATTTCCATACTGCTTTCTACAGTGGCCGCACCAGTCTTCATTCCTACAAAAGTGTTCCCCTTTCTCCACATCCTCACCAGCACTTGTTTTTTGATTTATAGATGATAGCCATTCTGACAGGTGTGAAATAGCATCTCAATTATAGTTTTTATTTGCATTTCTCTGATGATTAGTAATGTTGAGCATCTTTTCATGTGTCTGTTGACCAGACTTCCAGCTATGTAATTGTATGAGCTGCATTTTCTTTATACAAGTCAACCAAAATAATGTATTCTACCAAACTGAATATAGAAGTGTATATGAAGATATGATTGTCTTGTATTTAGGTACATATTAAAGAGATTTAAAAAAAGAAAAACTGTTCCACTTTTCTCACTAAATTACTTATATATTGGAAAATACAGTTAATTTTAATAAAATGTGTTATGTTTGCATGTAGTAGATTTACTATTTAAAATGAATTAGTAAATATTTTAATTTTTTCAGTTTTAATCTCTAATATGGTAAACATCAAAGATATAAACCACATAAACAAAAGTCCTTTGGGATGCTTATTAATTTTTAGGAGTGTAAAGGGCAAGAACTATTTATTTAAGCAGAACCCAAAAATGCTTTGCTCAGTAGGATTGAATATTTAAAAAAATTTTAATTGTGGTAAAATAATCATCAAATTTACTATCTTAATAATTCTTAAGTGTACAGTTTAGTGATATTAAAGCAGATACATTCACAGTTTTGTAAACCATCACAGCCATTCATTTCCAGAATTCTTTTTGTCCTGCAAATTGAAACTCTACACCCATTCAACAGTGACTCCCCACTACTTTCTTTTCCCAGTCTCAACCAATCACCATTTATATTAGTCAGTATTCTCCAGAGAAACAGGACCAATGGAAAAGGAGATTTATTATAGGAATTGATTAATATGATTATGGAGGCTGAGAAGTCCCAAGATCTGCAGCCACAAGCTGGTACATTTCCAGTGTGAGTCCAAAGCCCTGAGAAGCAGGAGAGCCTGTGGTATAAGTTCCACTTGCAGTGTGAGTTCAAAGGCAGGAGAAAACTGAGGCCCTTGTTTGAAGGCAGTCAGGTAGAAAAAGAATGAACTCTCCCTTTCCTCAGCTTTTTAATTCTATTCAGGCCTTCAGTGGATTGGATAAGGCCCACCCACATTCAAGAGGGGAATCAACTCTACTCAGTCTAGGGATTCAAATATTAATCTCACTCAGAAACACTCTCTCAGACACATCCAGAATAACGTTTAAGCAAATATCAGACCACCGTGTGGCCCAGTGAAGTTCACACATAAAATTAACCATCACACCATTCTACTTCCTGTGTCTGTGAATTAGACTACTCTAGATTCCTCACATAAATGGAATCATACAGTATTTATTTTTTTGTGACTGGATTATTTTACTTTGCATATTGTCCTCAAGGTTCATCCATGTCATAGCATTGTGTCAGAATTTTCTTCCTTTTAAAAGCCCAATAATGTTCTGTTGTATATAGGCCACATTTTGTTTATGCATTCACTCATTGATGGACACTTGGGTTGCTTCTACATTTGAGTAATTGTGAATAATACTGCTATGAACCTGGATGTACAAATATGTGTTTGAGATCCTGCTTTCACTTCTCTTTGTATATACTCAGATGTGAAATTGCAGGATCCTGTGGTAATTCAATTTTTCATGTTTTGTGGAACCATCGTACTGTTTTCTATGATGGCTACAGCACTTTACATTTTACATCCCCACTAAAATTACACCAGGATTCCAGTTTCTCTTCATCTTTGCCAATGCATGTTATTTTTTTTTTTTTTGATAGCAGTCATTCTAAGAGATGTGACATATATTTCACTGTTATTTTGATTTGCATTTCTTTAATGACTTGTGATATTGAGCACCTTTTCATGTGTTTATTGTCCTTTTATATATCTTCCTTGGAGGAATATCTGTTCAAGCACTTTGCTCATTTTCAAATTGGGTTGTTTGCTTTTTGGTTGTTGAGTTGTAGAATTTACTTATATATTATGAATATTATTCCCTTATCAGACATATGATTTGAAAATATTTTCCCCCACTCTGTGGGTTGTATTTTTACTCTGTAGATTTTGTTTTTTTGATTCATAGAGGTTTAAATCTTTGATGTAGTCCAATTGTCTAGTTTTTCTTTGTGTTTTGGCATCATATTCAAGAGATCATTGACAAATCTGATGTCATGAAACTTTTATGTTTTCTTGTAAGACTGGTATTGTTTTAGCTTTTATGTTTATGTTTTGATCCATTTTTGAGTTAATTTTTGTCTGTGGTATAAGATAAGACTCCAACTTTAATCTTTTGCATGTAGATATCCAATTTTCCCATCACCATTGGTTGAAAATACTGTTCTTTCCCTATTGAATGGTTTTGGTGCCCTTGTCAAAAATCTTTGACCCCATGTACAAGGGTTTATTTCTGGGATCTCTGTTCCATTCCATTGGTCTGTATGTTAGTTTTATGCTAGTGCCCAACTATTTTAATTACTTTAACTTTTTAATAAGTTTGTAATCAGGAAGTGTGAGACCACCAATTTTGCTCCTGTTTTTAAGATTGCTTTAGCTATGCAGGTTTCCTTGAGGCTCTATATAAATATTATGTTAGATTTTTCTATTTATATAAAAGATGCCATTTGTATTTTGATAGGAATTTCATCAGTAGATAGCTTTGGGTAGTATTGACATCTTAACAATATTAAGTCTTGTTACTCATGAGCACAAGATATCTTTCCATTCATTTATGTCTTCTTTAGTTTATTTCAGCAACATTTTGTAGTTTTCAGTGTACAAGTGTTTTTTGTCTCCTTGATTAAATTTATTCCTTAGTATTTTTTTAACACTTCAGTAAGTCTGTTGTTTATAAGCAACATTTATGAACACAGGCACTTTTCTGGGGATTAAAATATAACTTCACATGGATTTTATCCTCAATTTATGTTAAAGATGATACACATTGTAATATGTACCATAAAGGTGATTTTCACAGGATGTTATTTGAGAATATAGGACTGTCGTTTTTATCCTACATGAAATTTCAGGCATTGTCATCTTGGTGGTTTTATCTCAGTGGAAACTTGAAGGAAAAGTACACTTAAGGAGGGGGACTAGGAAGAAAGTTCAAAGTACAGGGAAGAGCCTCTGAACAAGAAATTGGCAGGATGAAATAGCGTGATGTGTACAAAGAACTGCAAACAGCTTGATATTGTCTGAGTGTAGAGTAACCCAAAAGGAGGCATTGGAGAGGAGGCTGGAAAAACAGACAGGATCAAATCTTTACAGTTTGGACCCCAAACTTCTACTCCTCTTAAAATTCAGCTGTTATCAAGTCCAGGAAGCCCTCCCTGACATATCTTCCTCTTGCAATATGGGCTATGTCCCCACTGCTACGGTCCATTAATAGTTTGAACAAACCAATCTTACTTAATGCAATTAAAAGTTGTCTTATAACTTATCAATATGCTTAACATAGTGTCTGGAACATACTATTATTTATTGAACTTCTCTGAATTGGGTACACATTTTTGAATAGGTAAGTTATATAGTAACGCTAATGCTTAAAGAAGATAATTTTTGTTGCTTTTCATCTGATCATGCAGTCTAATTTAGATTGGGGATAGGGAGAAGAAACAATGTGACTAAGGCCTGGTCAGCATAGCGGCTGGGGACATGAATACAAACAACCTACAATGGGCTTCATTTCACATACTATGAAAATAAGTGCTCCTGGGGCAGCATGGCGGAAGGCTGGGGCGCTGAACCGTGGCATATGTAAATTGAGTTCCGAAGAAGAGCTAGTGTACACTAAGATTTTGGGTTGAGCATGAAACAGTCAACTTTATTATCTCTTAGGTAAACTGCAATCAGAAGTGAAGCAGAGAAGGTAAAATAAAAATAGCTGTGTAAGTTTTTAAGAGAGTTTTAAGAAGAATTCAAAGTGCCTAAAAACAAAAGTAGCCTCTTAAGTAAAGCTCTCTGCATGTGTTTCTTATACATGAAGTTGAACAAACCATCTGTCTTTTTGACCTCACCTTGGAAGTGCCAATGCTCTGCTGCCAAGGTCAAGTGCTCCTTTCTTATATCTGTCCATCTGCATCTACTGGGTAGTGTGAAGATTTTTGTTGTTTTCTTTGTTATAAGAAGGCAAAATCATTTTAGAAAATGGAGTTCTCAAGAATTTTGGAGTACAGTATTAACCTTTAGTAGAATAGTGTAAAACAGTCACTGCTATTTCACTCTTTTTTTTTAAAGAAAGACAAATGTGCAAAATTATTCAAGGTGACAGCAACCACCTTCAACTTTTTGTATGCCAGCAATGCAAATTATTTCTGGAGTGACCTTGAATCACAACAGTGAAAAGAATCAGGTGTAATATATTAGGTCTACTGTAAGACTGCTAGGAAAAAGAAAAGGGAAAAAGAACCGTAATAATGTAAAATTCTTGTAATCTACCATTTTTGAACTCATACAGCACATGGAAGCATATTGTTCTTTCTTTTGGGCAGCTTCAACATGAGATAGAAAAATGTCCCTGTTTCAGCTAATAATTCTAAAGTAATATTAGTTACTGTGTGGGATTTAGTAAAGTAATATATAAATCAATATGGGTTTATTTATTTTTGTGCTCTATAATTATCATTTCTTTTCCTGCACAGTCTTTTAAAAATTATTCCATTTATTATTCAGAGACCTAAATTGAAGAGAAGCAACATGTTAGGACTAAATTGGTGACTTAGCAAGATTTAAGTATTTTAATTTTAACTTGAGGTGTATCTAAGTTTTATTTTTATTTTTAAAATAGAATATAATCTTTGGGATTTATAGTCATTGAGTTTAATTTAATTTAGCTGTAGCATAGCATATCAAAAACTTAAATCTTATATGGCCTCAGAACCAGAAAGGAAACAATTGAAAGTTGTCAAAGTTGATGAATATTACTAAAGCCTGGATATTTTACTCCTGGGAGTCTTATACGTTTTGAAGTGTCATTGTTACAAGCAGACACACAGAGTGAATACATAGTATGGCAACAAGGCAGGGGATACCTGTTCTCCAAAACATATATATACATCTGACACGGGGTAGGTCGGGCCTGCCGACACCCGTGGTTGCCGTGACTCGGTGCGTGTGCCGTGACACGCGGGGAAAGAAGTACCGGGGCTACGTGGCTGATTCCTCCCATTCCCAGGAAAAAGCCCCTTGGCTTGTTCAGCCAGGGTTTTTATCAGGGGCATTAGCAATTTACATAGGATTGATTATTCATGGGATTAAGCAGAACAGGTAGGATTATTCATAGCAAGGCATCAGGATGTTGATTCACGTCTGGTGGCAGACACGACCAGGTGAAAGAGATCAGCAAGCCGGAATTTTTTAAGATACACCTTTGCCAAATTCCTATTAGAGAATTCCCATCCCACAGACATGATCCACACTTGCTCACACAGGAGTCACACGGAGCTGTGCTCAAAACGTGTAGATTCTCAGGACTGTGTGTTTACACACATGTGGAAATCACTGCCACATACATCCCCAAAACTAATTGCTTGGGCCCTTTCACACAGGACAAAAGGACCTAGTGATCTGATATTTCCCAAGAACACACATGTTTAAGCACAGTATGATCACTGATACTTGCTATCACAGCTTGAGGTATCTAGAAAAGATTAAATCACGTGTAATCATAAATGCATTTCTTAGAAAATAAAATATAAACATAGTTTATCTCTTGACTAAAGAGGCCAAACTCCTGGCTTTTTTGAACATTTTGCTATGCAGACTTGTTTCTCAATGACTTTGAGTAATTATGATTTTATAGTACTTTGAGTTATGCCAGAGTGAACTTGGTAAACCAGGATTTGCTATGACAATTAGAATATCTTTTTTTTGACACCTGTCCTCAAAATAAAAATATTATACTTTCTCATAAATCATTATTTTTTTATTGGGGAAAATAGCTAAGCAGAACCTTCTAGGATAAAAGTCAGTTTGTAAATTGACTTTTATGTCAATATGTAATTCCTGAGAATGTTATGGGAGCTAGACTTGCCATATGCTACACGGTTCGTCAGTAGCAGAAATAAAACACTGACCTTCTCTCATTACCCATTCAACATTATTTTGTCATGTCTCATTTTTTCTCTGTTTAGTAAAGACAAAAAATTGTTCTATCTACATTTGTTTGTATATGACAGTTGTGGAAATAGCCAGTCTTAAAAAGCTAAGCTGAATGGAATAAGGTCACATGTAAGGCAAATTACTGTTCCTTCTATGAATTTAAAATAATGTAAGACTGAAATAAAGGAAGGAAGAAAGAAGGAAAGAACTAATTTACAAGTACTTCCATGTGTCAGGTTTTATGCTCAATATAATGAGAGAATTTGGTTCTCAAGAATTCCTGTGTTACAGATGAATAACAAGAAGTCCAGTCCATACTTAAACAACTGGTAATCAGCAAAACTGGAGTTCTAACTGAGGCCGGTCTGCCTCCAAAATCTGTGCGCTTTCCACTGCACCTCCAGGGACACCCACGGCCAGACTCACCGCCTGTGGGAAGTGCATGATGCAAAACTGAGACCTCACCAATTGCCGAGGAAGGAGGTCAGTTGGGCAAGAGGGGTGGAAAAGTATACTTCAGAAAGAAGTTTC
Source organism: Micronycteris hirsuta (assembly GCA_004026765.1). Lineage (NCBI taxonomy): Eukaryota > Metazoa > Chordata > Mammalia > Chiroptera > Phyllostomidae > Micronycteris > Micronycteris hirsuta. The sequence goes on from PVJI01027377.1 coordinate 14,571, forward strand.
TCTAGATCTCACATAAAGAGAATCTCGGTAAAAGAAGGGAGAGGGCAAGTTTATTCAGATTTCAGCCACCAGTTATCCTAGAAGCTTACAATCCTTATATAACACATTAGTATCTTCAGTTTTAAGAAGATGGCTATAATGAGAGAAGACTTTTTATTTTAGCTGAGTGTATATTTGCCAGCCATACATTCAGGGATTCTTCAAAATTTAGTAAATACAAAAATTTCCTAGGAAAAAGTGTTAAACTTGCAATTTTCTTAAAATGATGGAAATTGAATGCTACTACAAATGCTACAAATGTTACTACATACAAATATATTTATCTGCATATTGATGTTAAATAAGGAATGTCAATATTAAAAGCAGTAGTTGACTTTTACTGACAACTTTATTTTGACAGCACTGGCTGAGCAAATTGCACGCACCCTCTCATTTAATCCTCAGAATAACAACATGAAGTACTATCGTCATCCCCCCTTTATAGACAAGCAAACTGCGATTTAGGATCTTGAAGTAACCTAAGGCAAGTATGTGGTGCATTTCTTCATTTGCTCTTCATTTCTGCTACGTCCTTATGCATTCTTCTGTGAATCCTGGGAATGGGCTGGCTTTATGAGCAGGTGACCAGTGCAGTTCCACAGCGCCCCATGCTCAGAAGGCCCCCACATTTGGTTTAACAGTCTGTTGTCACTGCCTTGAAATTTTAACAACTTTTCAAAGAAGAGGTCCTGCATTTTCATTTTGCGCTGGAAGCTGCAAATGATGTAGCCAGTCTCGTCTGAGCAGTTAACCCATTTGTTTGGTATCATTGGGCTTCTGTCCCTCTGATTTCAGGTTGTTTTAGCCAAAAGGAGGCATTGGCGAGAGATGAAAGTGTGGGAAGAGAGTGTGAGGCTGGGATATTAGTTACTCCATAGAACCACAGCTCATGTGGTTTCCCAATAGTTCCTTTATTAAACTCTCCTCAAAGTATCCAGGTTCTTTGTGCCATCGGTATGCTGCAGGGGCCCTGACGGACATATACAATGACTTAATATTTAAAAAAATATATCTATGCATGGGAATTAGAAAAAAATAAATAGCTTGGAGTTTGAAAAATTATGACTTGATGGGAAGACAAACTGGACTCTACCTGTTTCCATTCCATCCTATGTACTTTCTAATCCAGAGACACAGTAGAAATTAGCTCAGGGCAGTGGGAGCCAGCCGAGGAGAAGAAGCTAGGAGCGCTAGAGGGGTCAGAGGCATCGAGCTCCTGGACCTCGCTGCCAACTTTCTCTCCACAAAGCTTGAATCAGCTTATATTGCTACCAGCTCTATACTTGCATGTCTGTATCATCACACCTTTACTTTTACTGGGTTTTATAATTTGCCCCAATTATATCTCTGATACTGAAAGGAAAAAGGGCCCAGAACTGGTTTGTAGCGATGACTGAGCCTGCAAAGGTGCAGGTAGGGAGCCGGCTGGGCGATATGTCTATGTAACTATATTCTACAAGTGAATTTAACTTCCTAAAGCTATTAGTTCAGTTTCTGACAAGTAACCTTCATAATTACTTTCCTAGGCAAGCTTTAGAGGTTTAGAATAAAGATCTTGGTTCCATGAATCCTCTGACATTAAAAGTAAATGTGGGAGAAAGTGCTTATCAAGGGAAAAAACTGAGGTATTGGCATTTACGTTTTACTTTCACTTTACATGTGCAAAAGTTTTTTTTTTATATTAAGATGTTTAAATCATCATTATTTTTTTCCTCTACTGGAAAGTAAAAGGATATTCTTTAAAATTCAATTTGATTATGTTTCAGTTTCTTATAGAATTTACCTTTGTAGGCAGAGAAGCTAAAATACTAGTCATACTTGCATTGGATATTAATAACATGTGTGAGATAGAGACCCAAACTTTGGAAATGTGCTTTTTGTAGTTTCATTCTTAGAGTGGTGCTTCATACATTACTAGCTCATTGATGTTGATTTAAAGTTTATAAGAGAGCTGGAGTTTTCAGTTAGGAGGTGATATATCACTGAAAAAGAGTAACTGAAGATTTTTACTCCAAAGGAAAATTAGAAATAATCACGTATGGAGCTTCCAACCACTAAACTTTCATCTCATTTCCTAACTCCTGACTTTTATGTAAACAACCCAATTTAATCTCTCTCTTTGGATGTTAAATTCAGCCCCTCAAAGTGGCCTCTGATTTACACTCCAGAGCTGCAGGCATCTATCTCAGTTAATGGTGCTCATCTTTGCTATCGATCAGGCCAAACCCTGGAGTCATTTTCTAAGCGTTCTTGTCCCCCACCCTCCCCACATTCCATATCCAATCCATCAGAAAATTCTATTGACATTACTTCAAAATCCAAGTACCTTTTAACACCTCTACTGCTACCTTCTGACTTAAGCTGCTATCACCTGTGTGCCAGACTATTGCCATAGCCTCTTGCCATTCTCATGTCTGTTCTCTCTGCGCTGCTTTTCCTTCACCTCCATTGATTCTCAACACATCAAGAGTAATCATTAGAAATGTAAGTCATATTAGGTCACTTTTCTGATCAAAGCCCTGAAATGACTTCTTACTTCATTAACAGTAAAAGCCAAAGGCTCTGGGGGCCTCAGGGTACCTCTGCCTCTCCCCGCTTCTTCTGTGACCTTGTCTCCTCCCCGCCTCCCCGCCCCGCCCCATCTGTGAACCTAGTACTCGGTGGAGCCCTTTCCCTGTTACCATCCTTCTGCTCCCAGCTCTAAGTTTCCTTATTCCATAGCACCTACCATTTTTAAACACATATGTAATTTACTTATTTATTATGCTATTTTTTTGTCTTTCACTGTTAGAATGTAAACCTTATGAAGACAGAGATATTTCTCTGTTTTGCTGACCGATCTATCACCTATCCTCTGTGCCTGGCACTCAGTAGCCAATCAGCATCTCTTAAATGACTGAAAGGTTAGTTTGTGTTGCCACTGCCCCCGCCGTCTGCCGCCGTCCGCTGCCACCACACTGTTGGTTTCAAGGGCTGTGCGGGGAGGTAATTTTATGCCTGATCTATTTGCATAAATAAATTTCAGATTGGTACCAGGTCTCTTCTAAGTACAGCAAGATCTTGAGAATTATTTTAAACAACCTAGTAGCAACCTAAAAGTGATTATTTCTCATTCTTACTATGAGAAAAGTTCAGGTACAAGAACAAAAATGAGTTTTAAACGAGCCGGACTTGAGTTTTTTACATACACCCCTGGCACTTATGAGGTGAAGGGCCTCACACAGGACTTTGACCTCTCGGATCCTTAGCGTTGTCGTCTGTGATGTGATTAGAAAACTGTGAGCTACTTCAGTGAGTTAATACGTGTAAAATACCTGAACCATGAATGCCGTGGAACCCAACAGAATTCCCTCCAGTGCATTTAATTCAGAATGCGGCTGAGTGGGCTTCTTTTCTATAAGG
>PVJI01027378.1:0-17766 GCA_004026765.1 Micronycteris hirsuta
AGAGAGAGAGAGAGAGAGAGAGGCACCCAAATGCTATGTTGACTGCCCAAATCTCAGCCTGACCCATGACTTTGGATGTCAGGGCAGATTGCAAGCAGCCCAATTAAGCATAAAGAATGAAAATGAGATTTGAGCTGCTGTTTAAGAGGTGTGTGCAGTTTGAGTCTATATAAATTAATTGCCTGATAAAATGAACAAATGAACAAAAATAACATTTTTGAGAAATTTACCAGTGTTCAGTCTTCACAACATAATATTCACAATAGTTAGAATATGATCATAGAAAAATATAAAGCAGTGTCAATCAGGAGAGAGGGAAGGAAAATTCAGCAGAATCCAAATGCGAGGTGACTGTAGTGCAATCAGCAGAAAAAGATTTAAAACTAGATGATCAATGATATTAAGGAAAACATCCTCACATGGAGCCCTGGCCAGGTGGCTCAGTTGGATGGAGCTTCATCCATATACCAAAAAGTTGCGGGTTCAATTCCTGGTCAGGACATATACCTAGGTTGTAGGTTTGATTTCTGTTAGGAGTCACCCTAACAAAGAACCAAAATGATTCCACAAAACTGGTAAAGATTTTGATCATTGTGGGTCACTATCAGATGTTCTACACTACATGTAAGTTTTATTCAGAAGGAAAGGGAAGGAAATAATGGGGCAGAAAATATTATTTGAAAAAATAACAACCAACTGAAAACAGCAACATAATATTTCTCCTCACCACTGGGGGCTTTAAATATTTCTCCTCACCACTGGGGACTTTAAATACTAGAATGGGCACAGAACACCTGACTATAGTTTCATGTCACAGAACATTTTGCCTATTAGGTTGCCTGATACAGAAAGTACCATAAGGAAGGAAAGTTTTCTGTGAAAATCCATTCATTATGGCCTGGTACTTAAAGACTCTACTTTATGAAAGTGCATAAGCAAAATCTTCGCAAGTCCTAATTCAATCTGGAGTGATTTGACATAATCGATAGAGATGCACTGGTGAATTCAAAAAGACTGACTTCGTCCTTCATTCAGAGGGATGAATAAGCCCCTGGCTCCCAAAGACCATGTATGCCCATGCATTAGTCGGGGAAAAGAATTCTAGAACTTTTTTCCTAAAAAATTCTACCTCCTGTTTTCCTTCCTTAGTAGCACCATTGCCATCACATCAATTTTAAAACATTATCAACATCACAGGAAGTTATACTGAGAAAAAGATAAATGGAACTTATTTTATGGAGGTCAGCATTACTAATTAGGGTATGTGGATGCAATTTATTTTTTACTTATTATGTTGTTCTTTTTTTCTTTTTATGACAGGAATAAAATTATAAAGGTAAATATTTTCATATGTTTAATTTCCATCTTTCCCTCTATACCTTAGCTTAATTTTAACTTCTTAAGCTCTCCTATCATTTATGAAAACTTGAAATGTTGGAAACCTTACCCTAGGCATTGGAAAGTGGTTGAGATGTTCTTGTACTTCATTTGGAAGTATAATGCCTCTACAATAAAACCATGGGGAATAGAGAAGAAAGAACAGACTTTAATATGTTAATTTGTTTAAACAAAGCTTCTAGCATCCTGCTGCTCAAAATACGGTTTTCAGACCAGTAGCAGTATCACCTAAGACCTTGCTAAAAAAGCAAAATCCCTGGTCCCACAACAGACCTACTGAGTCACAATATCTAATTGATATTCTAGTCTTTGATAGGCTGGTTGCATATCATATGAATTGATGCAAAAGATAAGGTCTAGGAAGAGACAGAGTAGGTGGTGGTTATGAAGGGGACATGGCAGGTAGGACCTTTGTTATGTATTTCTATTTTTAGAAAGACTCATAAGTTAGAGTCTTTAGTGTTTTAAAAAAAATGGATAAACTGACTCAAAATAAAGATTCTGATAGTAAGCATTGTTGGTGTTTTCTACTAATGAAGTCTTCTCATGTTCATCATGTTCACTCACATGCAAATTTTTTTTCAAAGGAGAAATCAAACTCCAACATAAACATGCATGCACATATATACAAGTATAATGCACACGCTTGTATATACAGATAGTCAGCACTGATTAAAATGGATCTAGTCACTGACTTCAGATACAAAAGTAATATCAATGCATAATTAGGTCAATAATCATAACCTACACTTCCAAAATGTGAAGCTGAATTTATATTTCAAAGCTTCAGACAATTGATGCCCTGCTTTGATTCTTGTACTTGGTTTCATTAATTCTGGGCCAACACATGCCCCACTTTAATTAGTCTGTCTTCAGTGGAGGAAGCGCCCGGATGCCAACACCAGAGTAGGTCACTAAATGCCACTTCTGCTGTTAAAAACCAAGGAAACAAACAGCAAAGAGAGCACACCGAAGGCAACAAGAAACAAGGACAGTAAGAACATGGCGGAGGAGGAGGTGCTGCTACTGAATGACAATGAAATGAAAGAGGCCAAAGTCTATTACAAGTTCTGAAGTTAATAATAAACTTATCTTTCATTTACTGAGGGTAGCAAGAGTCTTCATAGGGAAGGCAAGACTGTGATGTTAGAAGCAAAATAATATATGCAAGAGAGAGACTGAGGACTTCCTTGTAAATTAAGAGTGAATACAATAGAAGGCTAAAATTACGCTTAAGACTTTTTTTTAATCCTATTTCAGTCTTTTTCAACCATAAAATGTTTTTTAAAAGTGTTTCAGTTATGATTGGATGTTTGCTTTGTGCCCTTTGAGTATTTGGAATGATATTTTGGAATACAATTTGTTTTCACAAACTTGATTAATTTGTCTTTTACAATGTTCCAGTCCATGCCTGTTGCAATATTTACATCTTACAAACCAAAAAGGAGAGAGGTATAAATATTAGGGAGAAAATATTTGTAAAATAAATTATTTCTTATAAAAAACATCTTGAGCATATGTGATGGTTCCTGATTATATACTAAAATTTAGTTATGTCCATTTTATTACTCTTAATAGGATATGGAATATTTTAATTGGAAAAAATGTCCATCATATGCTATAATACATACCCAACAATGTTCTATACATAGTAGGTTCTCACTAAATGTGTTTGAAATGTATATACTTTTCAATGTTCATTTTAATTATGAAATTATGATTTCAGTGTTTGTCATAACATGACTTCTCTCACTGAGTAATAAATCTTTGAATTCCAAAATTAGCCCTAGAGACTATAAAGAATTTCTCATAAAGTGTTTTTATTGACAGATTATTATTTGACTATGTTAATTTGGAGTTTTTCTATATATATTAGTTGATTTGGGATGTGATATGACAAACGAAATATTATAAAAAGCAAATCTTTTCACTAGTATGTTTTCATGGAGTTTCATGACTGATGGATGCCTAATGTAGTGAGACAAAGCTTCTTTGAATGTCTTAGAATTTAAATAGCTGTGCTGTGATGAATTTAACAATATGCAAGACTATTTTTTCTGCCTATAAACAAATATACAAACTCTAAGCTTAGAAACGTGTCTTTGAGCCTTCGATAAATACCACAATAATTCTGCATATATGTAGAAGTCATCTTTAAAAAGATTTGCCAAGCATATACTAGTAGCTCAGTAAAAGTTGGTCAAAGTGATAGATCTACACATATTTTCTTTAATTATTCTTGTGATTTGAATGAAGTGTTGTAGTTTCCTATTTGCACACAGAAGTTAAAAAATTAAATAAATGCCCAGGCAAGGAGTTAAGTGCTAGGATCCTATAATGTGGTCCTCGCTCCTGAAGTAGTCTCCAATCTAATATGCAAAGAAGACTCAGAATCAAGAGTTAGGGAAGCAGTTATACATAGGTTGTGGTAGATTAATTGCATTTATGATCCTAATTAATGTTGTCTCAGTGTCCATGCTTTTTGTCTTATAACTATCGAATTCCTTTTCATTCTGACTTTGGACTGACCTTGTGACTTGCTTCAGCTAACAGAATATGATAGAAATGATAGGGTGCTGGTTCAAAGTCTGTGTTTCAAGAGTCTTGCATCCTTCTGTTTGGATCTTTCTTTTCTTGCTCATTCTAGTCTTCTGTCCACACCATGTAACCATGCCTGGACACCTGGAGGATGACACACACCTGGGGAAAGCCAAGGTGGCCCAGATGAAAATCAGTCTACTTTTATAAATAGAGGTAGTCCTGACCAGACCAATTGAAGTTTACCACAGATTTAGGAAACCACCTGGAACCAGAAGAATCTCGCAGCTCCCAGGCAAAATTTTCAAGCAATGAAACCACAAGGTAAAAAAAAAAAAGGTTGTTTAAGGTTCTAAAGGTTGTGGTGAGATGTTGTATAGAAGTAGCTAACTGATACATGAGATTAAGAGCTGTGGGCCTTGAATGTTTGTGGATCTTTTCAAAACTTATTTCCTTATATAGAAACACACTATCTTTATCAAATTGTTGTGAAGCTGAAATGTGTACTTGGTGCATTCCCTTAAATGCACTTACTAAATAGCAATTACTCTTACTATTAATATTGCTAGTTACATTACTATTATGATTACTGATTCTATTATTAGTGCAATGAGCCAAGAGTTACAATAAATAGAGATGATTTAATATGCTGTAGAAACATGGACAAGGTGGTAACTTAACTGTCCCTTTATATAAGAGACCCTTCTGCGTGGTGTGGGCCCAGTCCCACTTGGAAAGGCCAGTGGAAAGCGAGGTCCAGTACACAGGACTCACACCGACAGATAGTTTCTCCTGTGGGAAATCAGGACTGCATTGGACCCGGGCTGCTTTGAGACTTGCTTTTTGCTAAAACTCCCTCACCCTGAATTGAGGCAGCAAACATTTACTGAATATCTTTAAAGTAACTTCTTAAAATCTATGCTAAACCTTTCAAGGAGGAGAGTAACCAGTTCAACTACTTTTCCCTTTACATGTTCAAATATCCTTCTTTTCTGGTGTAATTAGCAACATCCTCTCCTTTGTTTTCTGTAAAATGTGACCACCTAAAGTGAATCTGTGCATAGTAAATGAGGACCATCCTCAATGTAATGTGCCCAGAAAAGCAATAAAAGCCTCTCAAGGCAAGGGTCGGGGCACTTTCTCCTTGAGAGAGTGGCCATGCCATCCCTTTTCCTCCACAGGATTCGGTAGTCTGTGTGAATTTGTCTTGTCTCAGCCACAACGCCACGGACCCAATGAGCAAGGGTCCTCATCACCTTCACATTCTGGGAGAGGCCAAACAGAGGTGGTTGTATTTAAACAGAATCTTGGAGGTACTTTCAAGTGTAAATAGATATTGAAAAATGCTAGTAAAAGAATTGTCTACACTGATAGGGAAATAAAAATTACAGGATTTGCATAATGTTTTACCTGACAAAGCATTTTCAGAAGCAATAGTTTATTTTATCTTCAGAACATCCTTTCACAGAAGAAATTTTTTTCTTTATTATATGATTTAGAAATTGAGGTTCTAAGTTTACATGAGTCATTTAAGGCCATTCATCTTAAAAATCATGGAGCTGGACTTAAATTCAAGCCTTTTGACTCCAACAAAAGGAGTGATTTCCCATGTATTTCCCATGTATTACAGTGCCTCTTCTTATACCATATTATTTCCCTAAATCAATTAGAAATGTTGAAAGTTTATAAAGGAACTATTTAAATAATATTTTTAGCATGTTTATAAAAATATACCTTTTAATTCAGAATATACTAAATATCTGCTTAGGTTTTTCCAACTATTTGATAGTTAAGCAGAGAAGATGTCACTCTAATCAGGTTAGTGTTGAGAATTTATATATTTATACAGGAGAGAATACAGAGAGAGAGGGAGGGCGGGAGGGAGAGAGAACACATCCCCTGATAACGGCAGGCTTTTGTTCTAGCACATTAACATTTTCCAATTCTAAGAAACAAATTGATTAAAGCAATGTGAATTTAGAGGGACTAGAGTGTCCTTATTTTCTTTACTCAGGGACATGGGACATTTTGAATTACTTACTTAAGGCCCAGGAAAAGACTTAATTTTATTTTATTTTTTGACATCTAGGAAGACCTTTCTGACATGTAGTAAAATACCGTTTGTTAATAATTGGGATGTGTCTAGTGGCTGAAAGCTAAGTAGAAGAGTATATTTGCAGCCTATTAACACTTTTTTTTTTTAGGTTTAAGAAACATGAAATCACAAAGTCCTGTTTCTGATGTCAGCAATTTCATTTTAAATCACATTTAATGTGGTTTTATAGTTTTAAAAAATGTCATTTAACAAGTCATTACTTGGTTGTCTGCCTTCAGGCCAAGGGTAGTCCTGATGGAGTAATAAATTCTGATGAAACTTTGTCTTATTAAAAGCCTCTGAATTATACTGATAATTGTCCCAAGTTTATGGAGATTACTATGTCATTATGTTTAAATGGGCCTTTAGAATAACCCACTGAAAGCTGGGCCAGAGAGCTGGTACTAACACTCTCCACGTGATACGTATGTAGCGGGACTGACAAAGCACTATGTTCTGTCGGATGTACAAAAAACTACCAAGTGTCAAGACTGAATTCTCTATCTTGGTTTCCACAGCCCAGATCTTGTTTCTGAATTCTAGCCCGATTTATCTAACGGTCTACCACTTAAACAGCCCATAGTCACCACAAATTTGTCATGAGCTAACTAATCCCCTGCTTTTGGTAACTGAAACACAGACCATTCAACAGAAAAATGAGTGAAGAATTCCATCCATCATTTCACAAAATAGGGCATCAAGTGGCCATTAATCATATAAAAAAGATGATCATCTTCACTTGTTAAAAATAAAATACAAATAAAAACCATAATAAGTTGCAGCTGTATGCTTACTAACCTGGCTAAAACTAAAAAGAATGAAAATACCAAGTGTTGGTAAGGATATAAAGCAATGAGAACTCTCATACACTTCTGCCAGAAGTGTGAATTTTTGCAACCATTTTGGAAAAATGTTAATTATTTGCTGTTTTATTTTAAGTATATATACTCTATAATTTAACAATTCCATTTCTAATACAAATGTGTATATTTGTACCAGATGCATGTACAAGAATGTTCATATAAGCATTATTATAATAGTTCCAAATTAAAGTTACTCAAATATCCATCAACAGTATTTAATGTGCTATAGTCATACCATGAAATCCCATGTAGTGGTATGAATGAACAAACTACAGCTGATCCTTGAACAACACAGGTTTGAACTACCCAGGTTCAGTTATAAGCAGATTTTTTTCAGTAAACAGGTGGCTCTTCATATCCTCAAGTTTTGCATCTGTAATTTCAACCCAGCTACAGATGACAGAAATATTTTTAAGCCATGGTTAGGAATTTATGTATGCAGAGTGCCAAACTAAGTTATATATGGATTTTCAACTGACTGGGAATTGGCAGTCATTTGACTGAATGAAAATGTAGTGATTAGCAAAGACTGAAAAAAAAAACAATGAAACAAAATACCAATATCAAGAATGAAATGGGGAATATCACTATGAAGACACGGAAAGGATAGTAAGGAAATACTATAAACATCTATGAACGCTTCTATATGCATCAACTGAAAAACTTTGTTAAAATGGACCAAGTTTTTGAAAAGTACAAACTACAATAACTTACCCTATATCAAATAGATTATTTGAATAGCCCTGTAACTATAATGAAAATTAAATTCATAATTAGAAAACTCCTCAAAATAAATATGTAGGCTCAGATATTTTTACTAGAAAAGTTTACCAAATATTTTAAAAAGAATTGACACCAATTCTGCACTATATTTCCAGAAAGAGAATGAACACTCCCTAATTCATTTTATGATACCAGAATAATATATCAAACCAGATAAGCCCATATAAAAAGAAAACTGCAGACAAACATCCCTCATGAAAAATGATTTAAACTTTCTTAATAAAACATGAGAAATATAACTTAGCAAGTTATAAAAAATAATTTTATACTATGACCAAGTGAACAGTATTACAGTGATGAAAGGTTGTTTATATATTTTAAAATCAATCAATGAAATCCACCATATTAACAGGCCAAAGAAGAAAAATAACATGATCATCTCAATTGATAATAAAAAGCATTTAACAAAATTCAACATGCACTCATAATTAAAAAAACAAAACAAAACTGAGCAAACTGAATAAAGGTCAAGGTAGTAAACGTGATAATATGACAATATAGCTACCAAAAAACTTTATAGCTAACTTCACAGTTTATAGTGAAAGACTAAATACTTTTCCTTTCATAATCTTATATTAATTAACTAATATATAAAAAAACTCTTACCAATACTATTCAGCATAGTTTTGAAAGTTACAGCCAGTATAATAAGACAAGAAAATAAAATAAATAATATATAGATAAGAGAGAAAAAAACAAATTACCTCTATTTGTAGATGGCATGAATATAGAATACCACATCAACAAAACTCTCTTAAAATTAACAATTAGTTCAGTAAAGCCTCAGGATACAAGATCAACATAAAAAATCAACTCTATTTCTATATTCCAGCCACAAACATGTGGAAACCAAAATTAAAATACAGTATACTAGTCACCCAAAATTTCCCCAAGAAACAAAAATCACCAGAATTTAGGTGAAAATCTAAAAAAGTATGTATAGGAATTTTATGCCATAAATTATAAAATTCCAGTTAAAGAAATAAAGCAAAGATCTAAATATATGGAGAGACATACTGTGTTTATGGATTGCAACACTTAGGATGTCAATTCTCTGCAAATTGATAGAGTTTACTAAGGCATTTTCTTCTTCCTGCATTAATTTTACCCTCTTTTGAGGGGGTTAAAGAACCTGACAGCAGCTTCCTGACCTTCTCCCACAAACCTAAAGCTTAGCACTTATTGGAACAAATGCATATGAAGAAGAGGACAAAGTAATTACGCTGTATCCCCACCTATAAAATTTGCCAAAAGCAAAAGACTTGGGAAATAATGAATTCCTTCTCAATAGAGTTATTCCAACCGAAACACCCACTTGGTTGGGTGGTTGTGGCTGTGTGTAGACTGGTCCTGCCAAGAGTTCTCTGGTCCCTAAAAGTCAGTGATAACTTAAGTAGCATCAGTGTTGTCAACATCATCACCACCATCATCATCATGATATCCACCATTCCTTGTAGGTTCGTGTGTGCTAATGGCTAACACCATGTGGCTAGGAGAGCTTACATATTGCCCAGATTCACACAGATCATAAGCAGTACCAGTAGAACTCATTATTACAAATATCTTTACATTTATTTTTATCAAATGTATTTTTCTTTTCATTTCTATTGTATGTTGTCTAACATATACCACATTAATACAATAGTGATTAATCTTATACAGGTATATGTAGGATTAATTAATAATTCAGTATAGGAAGTGAGATTTTAAAAGTTCTCTTTCATAGATACATAAAACCTGGGAAAATGGTCTAAATTACCCTCTTCTGCCTCCTCCATACTGGATACTATATTGTCATATAACTCAGCTATGCGTATGATCCATCAACACCCAGGGAGGAGTAATAATTCTAAAGGGCACATATCTGTGAGAAAGCCCAGGTACAGTTAAATGGCTCCACATTTTCTTTTTCTAAATGTTTGTCAGTTAACATATAGAGGAGCTATTTTTTGAACCCACCTTAGAGATCCCTCTGTATTGTCTTTTCCTTTCTCAATTATCTTCTTCAGTATTTGGCGTGATTGACAGTAGGGGTAGAACCCACACTCAAAACAGCATGCTGTTCGGCATCTCTCCTGTGAATTCCTGAAGCAATGACAGTCAGAAAAACATTGTCAGGATAGGGTCATAATAAAAGGCCTTATTCAATGCTGTTCTCCTGAGCCTGTAAATTCCGTGAAGTTTATTGTTTTGATTTCAAGTCCATAGATTATGCTGTGTGATTTAAGGCACTAAAGAAGCAGTCAGTTTGAGCAGCAGTAAAATTTCTGCAGAATAAACAAACTCATAAACAGGCACTCTGCACCCTCCTCATACTGCACTATTTTCCCTTGGTTGTTTCACTTCAGGATTATAGTGCTGAATGATGCAAAGTGCAGACTAACATCTAGGACTTAAAAAGACAGGATTCACTAAAAATATTTTAATGATTTAGCACCTTCAGTGATAAACATAATGGTCTTGCAGTATATATTCTTTGGCTTGGACAGTGTATAATCAGTGAAAAAGTATATTTCATGCATGACAAGTACTTCTGACCTTCACTTTTCTTGGCTATTGTTGCAATTAATTGAAAATTACCCAGAAATTCCGTGGCTGAAGCTGTGAATTTCTGGTGTGGATGCTGCACAATAATTCGTAATTGGTGTGTGTCATCCTCACATCCTCCCAGCATTCCCTTCCTTTTAAGCTAGTGGGACTCTTTTTTTATAACTCAGGGTCTATAAATCTAAGGATTTTCTTGCCTTTTGTAAAAGCCAAAACTATTTGGAGAGAGATTGTAAGTGTCCCAGAAGCGCTGGGATAACTGAGAGTAACTTGAGAGGAAGGAGAAAGAGAATAAAGTTTTTTTTTTCCTCACCCTGGGAAGATTATGAATAGCAGAACGGTATCCAGTCTCTTGGCTGTGCTTCAGAGAAGTAAATTTGTCTGATGGTTTGGCCATGAAGAAGATCAAGCTTAGTAGGCTCAGAGCACAAGTATTCAGAGGCCAGCCCAAGAGTAGAAATTCCAGTTTATCGCAGGACCACCAGAGTTACTGGATCTGAAGAGATACTATGAGTGCAGGGATGATGGAGATGGGGGTGGTATAGAGGGTGGAGAGATGGCTGATGATTTGAAACATGTCCTTGATGCTGTTAAACTGCATATGATGTTGTGCCTTGAGCACATGAATATTGAAAGCTGGAAAATCATTGGAACTAATTTCTTCAACTCATGATGGAAACTTGCATACCAGGATTTATATTTTGTTATTCACATAAGCTTCAAGATATTTAATTCTTATGCCTTTAAGATATGCAACAAGAGCTCTCTACCAGTAGACATTTGTAACATGTATTTTATGTTGCACCTTAGATAACCACTTACCATGCAGCTTATTGTTAGTTTCAAAATACTTTGTGGTGTTCTCTTTGATATTGTTTTCATTATGTAGTGTATACATGGCCTGGTTTTAATATTATTTACCTTTGTCTCTTACTGGGGAATCTTGCTTCTGCTTAGTTTACTCCCCAGCACTCAAAAAGGAGACAGAGCACAGCAGCATGAGGAGGCTTACGTCAACATATATTAACTGACACTGAAAATAGCTGAAGGAAACCAAAAAATAAAGACAAGGTACCAAGACTGTTTTTCTTTTATTACCAAGGAGCATATGCATTACAGTGGACGTATCCCTATGTCACAAATCTAAGATACTGTTTATTGTACCACCATCATTTTATGTATGTTAGGAAAGAAAATATGCTACCAGTTAATAATAATATTTTTTATGACTTAGTATTTTTATTTTACACTTATTTAGAGAACTCATACTTATTTAAGTAGACTCTTATTATAGATCACTCTTGGATATGCATACAAAAAAAGTAAAGGTGAAATTAATGGATTAAAAGTGTTCCTGAAATGCTTTCAAGTTCAGAGTCTGATACTCCCCAATTTCCTTCCAGCTTAGTCATCAAGTCCATGTTTATTCAAACATGGTTTGAGTTATAACATATTCTTTTGGACCTCCGCAAGGTAAGCTTACACACTGATTTTGAGTGCCATGTTCCTAAACTGTAAAAATTGTGCTCAGTCTGATAAGGGTATTTTTTCCCCTAGGAAAAATATAATCATTTTCTCAGTTTTTATTCTTTTCTTTCTTTCTTAAAAAAAATAAACGTTTTTTACTGCTAGAGAGTTAATTTGTTTCCATAAGTGAGCCTTTGATTACCAGAGTGTAACTTCCTCATGTGGCAATAGTTAGTCTAAGAAGAGTTCTCTGTGAAGTTAATTTTTATAAATTTAGTCTGGCTCCCTACTGACTTCATAAAATGGAAATTTTGTTTCTTTGGGGGTAAAGGAGAAACATAGCCCTTGGATGTAATAAAATTACAATAAAGTATAGAGAAAATCTTTGAAAAGCCCATGTTTAAAAGAAAATCATTACTTTTATGCTCAAATAATATTACTCAAAATGAGATCAAGTCTTGATTGCAAAACAGGAACGTTCCCACCCAGGCTTTTTAAATTCCTGGGATCATACTAAAGATCAAAAGGAGAAAAGGAAAATAGTAAAGGAATGACATTCACTAACTAAATTAAAATTACCCTTTTTTAACTTTCTTTTTCTATTTTTATCAAAGCCTAGTCTTAACTACAGCTATTTGATATTCTCATACTAAGATTACAGTAAAAGTATCAATCTTGCAAATAATATAATCAGCATATGTGTATAATGTTGATTTATTAAGTATATCATTACAAAAATAAAACTCTTCTGCATGGCTAAAGAAAACAGCACTAAAATAAAAAGAGAACCAATTGTATGGGAAAACATATTTGCCAATGATACCTCAGACAAGGGTTTGATCTCCAAAGTATATGAAGAACTCACACAACTCCACTCCAGGAAGACAAACAACCTAATCAAAAAATGGGCAAAGGACTTGAACAGACACTTCTCCTAGGAGGACATACAGAGGGCCCAGAGACCTATGAAAAGATGCTCAGCATCACTAGCCATCAGAGAGATGCAAATTAAAACCACAATGAGATACCACTTCACACTGGTCAGAATGGTCATCATAAACAAATTAACAAACAACAAGTGCTGGTGAGGTTGTGGAGAAAAGGGAACCCTAGTATACTGTTGGTGGAAATGTAGACTGGTGCAGTCACTGGGGAAAAAAGTATGGAATTTCCTCAGAAAACTAAAAATAGAACTGCCTTTTGACCCATCAATTCCCCTGCTGGGATTATACCCTAAGAATCCTGAAACACCAATCCAAAAAAATGTATGCACCCCAATGTTTATAGCAGCACAATTTACAGTAGCCAAGTGCTAGAAGCAACTTAATTGCCCATCAGTAAATGAATGTATCAAAAAACTATGGTACATTTACATGATGGAATACTACATGGCAGAAAGAAAGAAGGAGCTCCTACCCTTAGCAATAGCATGGATGGAACTGGAGAGCATTATGCTAGGTAAAATAAACCAGGTGATAAAAGTCAAATATCATATGATCTCATCTATAAGTGGAATCTGATCAACAAAACAGACAAACAAGCAAAATATAACCAGAGACACTGAAATTAAGAACAAAGTGACAGTAACCAGAGAGGAGGTGGGAGGGGATAATAGGGTAAAAAGGGGGAAGGGTTGTTAGGAACGTGTATAAAGGACACATGGACAAAACAAAAGAGGGGTAGGGTCAAGGGTGGGAAGTGGGGACGGCTGGGGTGGGGGGAATATTGGGGTGGGGAATGGAGACAACTGTACCTGAACAATATTTTAAAAAGTAAATAAAATCAGAGCAATAATAATCCAAACAATAGCACCTGCTCACTCTTACGAAGCACTGTTCATATATTTTGACAAAATATTCACAAAGTTATTTTTAAAAATCACAATAAAAGATAAAATCACAATAAAAAATAAATAAAAGTCTTCTTATAAAGCAGATTCTTTGGAATGAGGATAGAACATTACCCTTAGGATCCCTCATTGAAAAAGTCAAGAAGGTAGAGATATGCATTTCCTACTTTTGAATTGTTATTTTATTTCAAAATGTTGGCTATATAGTGAATATATGTGTATCAATCTGATTAAATGTTTAGGAGAGACTATTATAAATTAAATAATTAGATCAAAGGGATACATTTTTAATTTGAAACATAAGCTGACATTATATGAGTGTCTACCTCAGACAATAATCACCAATATTGATAATTATCAGTTGTATTAACTTTTGTTAATGTGAGTTGAAAAAAACAAATCTGCTGTAATTTTTATTTTATAATACTGCTTAACTATATATTTTTAAAATTTACTTTTAGCCATGTTAATTTTGTGCATAAATTTGCATGTATGTTGGTTATTTTTCTTACTGATGTATTAATATTTTCAACTTATTTTAAAGTATCTGTACATATTATCTTTATTATCACATGATATTATTTTTGTAAACAAAAAGTATCTGTACATATTATCTTTATTATCACATGATATTATTTTTGTAAACAAATGGAGTAAAAATAGCCTCTTCAACAAATGGTGTAGAGAATTTTTTTTTTTATTCTGTCATAAAGTGTTTAATTTTTATGCAATGGTTCTCTTGTTCTGGCAAAATGGCTTTTTCTGCTGATAAAGCAAACCTAGAAAGAATCCTTCCAATTACAAACTAAAGATTTAAATACAATGAGTAGCTCACCTCAAAAGAAAAAAAGGGAAGTTCTATCTGCCAAAAAAAAAAAAAAGAAGGAAGTGAAATCAGAGCACTAAGCCAGTAAATGTTCTACAAAATAACATAACAAAAATAAATCCTATGTGTAAGTAATGAACATAAATATCAACAAATCACACTGAAGAGTAGAAAGACAGCGATTCTAAGATGACTAAAATAAGAGAATATGGTGACAGACTACTTCACAACTAAAACACAGTGATGCCAATTTTCAAAGATCGAAGAAAGATGTAAACCTGAATCTGGAAAGGTGGTAGAGTAACATAACTTGAAAATACTTTCACTCTAAATATCTTTGATCCTGGGTAAAATGACAATTATTTGAGCTCTTACAAGGAAGAAAGAAACATACACGAATTCCAGAAACTAAGAAAAAAAACTTTAAACCATAGGGACACAAGTAAATTCTCAAAATATGGCTATTTTGATGGTGGTATAAGGAGAGAGTTAATGGTGTGGTCATAGTAATTTCAGAGATTTAAGTATAATCTCCCATAAAAGGAGAAGATCAAGTTTTAGCTCTTAAAAAGCAGAGATATAGTCCTGAGAATCTTTGTGATTAGCTGGAAACTTAAAAGACATGTCCTCAAAGAAAATGGTGCAAATCCATCCACTGGCACAAGGAGAAGAAAATAAAATTTTTGTTATGATTATGACTATGAGGCAAACCAAGATCTGACCCTATACAAGAGTATGATAACAATTTGTACTATTTATATAGGTCCAGAATTTATAAATTAAAAAATTAACATCAGTGGTGTACTGATAGAATCAATGAAAAATAGTTTAGGAGCACTATTTCTATCAGACTTCTAAATTTAAAAAGAGGGATCCATTAAAGATTAGTTATAGAATATAGTTTGATATCAAACTATATTACAGAGCCATGGTTATTAAAACAGTCTGGTACTGGCTTAAGAACAGACACATAGATCAACAGAACAGAATAGAGAGCCTAGAAATAAACCTAAGGCTCTATGGTCAATTAATATTCGACAAAGGGGGAAGAAGCATAAAATGGAGTAAAAATAGCCTCTTCAACAAATGGTATTGGCACATCTGGATAGCTACATGCAAAAAATGAAACTTGACCACCAACTTACACCATATACAAAAATAAACTCAAGATGGACAAGAGACTTAAATGTAAGTCACAACACCATAAAAGTCCTAGAGGAGAACACAGGTAGGAAAATCTCAGATATTCCATGCATCATTATTTTGACCGATATGTCCCCTAGAGCAAGGGACATAAAGGAAAGAATAAACAAATGGGACTACATCAAATTAAAAAGGTTCTGCACTGCTAAAGAAAACATCAGCAAAATGAAAGGGAACAAATGTATGGGAAAACATATTTGCTAATGATACCTCAGACAAGGGTTTGATCTCCAAAGTATATAAAGAACTCACACAACTCCACTCCAGGAAGACAAACAACCCAATTAAAAAATGGGCAAAGGCCCGGCTGGTGTAGCTCAGTGGATTGAGCGCGGGCTGGGGACCAGAGGGTCCCGGTTCGATTCCCAGTCGGGGCACATGCCTGGGTTGCGGGCCAGGTCCCCAGTGAGGGCCATGTGAGAGGCAACCATACATTGCTCTTTCTCCCTCCCTTCTCCTCTCTCTGAAAATAAAAATAAAATAAAATCTTTAAAAAAAAAATGGGCAAAGGACTTGAACAGACACTTCTCCTAGGAGGACATACAGAGGGCCCAGAGACCTATGAAAAGATGCTCAGCATCACTAGCCATCAGAGAGATGCAAATTAAAACCATAGTGGGGTACCACTTCACACTGGTCAGAATGGCTATAATAAACAAATCAACAAACAACATGTGCCAGTGAGGTTGTGGAGAAAGGGGAGCCCTGGTACACTGTTGGTGGGAATGAAGGCTGGTGCCTCCACTGTGGAAAACAGCATGGAATTTCCTCACAAAACTATAAATGGAACTGCCTTTTGACCCATCAATTCTACTGCTGGGATTATCCCCTAAGAATCCTGAAACATCAATCCAAAAGAACCTATGCACCCGAATGTTCATAGCAGCACGATTTACAATAGCCATGTTCTGGAAACAGCTTAAGTGCCCATCAGCAAATGAGTGGATCAAAAAACTGGTACATTTACACAATGGAATACTACACAGCAGAAAGGAAGAAGGAGCTCCTACCCTTCACAACAGCATGGATGGAACTGGAAAACATTATGCTAAATGAAATAAGCCAGGTGGTGAAAGACTAATACCATATGATGTCACTTGTAAGTGCAACCTAATGAACAAAACAAAGAAGCGAACAAGATATAACCAGAGACATTGAAATAAAGAACAAACTGACAGTAGTCAGAGGGGAAGAGAGCGGGAGATAACAAGCAAAAGAAGGGGAAGGGTCAAGTAAAGGAACATACATTAAGGACCCATGGACAAAGACAGTGGGGGAAGGAAGGATTGAATGTGGGAAATGGGGGTGAAGATGGCTGGGAGAGTAATGGAGGGAAAATAGGGACAAGTGTAATTGAACAACAATAAAAAGAAACAAATAAACAATAGATTAGCTGTAGAAAACCTAAAGAAATAGTCTACTGAACATTTGGTGTAGACAACACAAAGAGCAAAAGTAGGCTACTATTAATTTCTAATAATAAAATACAAAATAGGAATTAAAAAATAAATGTTTAAAATGCTTAAAAAGAGAGGAGTTGAAAATATAAGAAAAAACAACACTCCTTGAAAAAAGTACAGTTTTGTAAAGGAGCCAATTAGAATTTCTAAAATTAATCCTAAAAAAACAGAATTAAAGAATAAATTAGTGAGTCAAATATTAGAAATGTTTGAGGGGAGTGTTATTAGTTAACTGAAAGGTAGATCAGATAAATTATCCAGAATGCAGTACTCAGAGATGGAAAATAATTAGTGCAAGCACTGGGGATACAGCAGCGAACAAAACGGACAAACTCCCTGGTCCAAGCTGACAGTCCAGTAGTGGAGTGGCGGGGAGACGTAACAAAGAAGCAAATGCCGTGTGTTTTAATGGTTGCATTGGCAGGGAGACAGAACAAATAGGATCTCGTTCTCTGTATGTGTGTGCGTATGTGTACATGTGAACATTACATATGTACATACCTTTGTACATATATTACATACGTATATGCACATACATTTTATGTATATGTACATATATATACATAAAATGAAAAATGTATATTTTTCATTTTAAGTGATTGGTTCACATGGTTAAAGAGTTTAGCAAGTCCAAAATCTGCAAGGTAGGCTTGCAGACTGGAGTCACAGGGAAGAGCTGATGTTGCAGTTCAGGAGCAAACCTATCTGTTCAGCAGAGGTCAGTCTTTTTTTTTTTT
>PVJI01027379.1:0-17736 GCA_004026765.1 Micronycteris hirsuta
AGTGAAGTAAGCCAGGCGGTGAGGGACAAATACCATATGATCTCACCTTTAACTGGAACATAATCAACAAAAGCAAAAAGCAAGCAAAACTTAACCAGAGACATTGAAATTAAGAACAATCTAACAATAGCCAGGGGGGGAGGTGGGAGGGGACAATGGGGAGAAGGGTCTTCAGAAACCACTATAGAGGACACATGGACAGAACAAAGGGTGGAGAGGGAGGCAGGGAAGGGAGGTGGGATTGGAGGGGGAGGGGAGGGGAGAATTTGCAGACCGCTGTAATTGAATAACAATGAAGTAAAATAAAATAAAATAAAATAAAATATTGTCTACAATGCAATGGCTGATAAAGAATATAATGAATAATTATGATAGTTAAATACCTTACATTTTCATAAGTTTTGTATATTTGTTCACGAACCCATTTTCTGCTTCATACATATTTTTATTGCCATCAATTGTAATACCTCTTATCAGATTCCACTTCAGGTTATACTAAGTGTTTTTTTCAACTTCTTCCAAACTATTCTCCCCAAAGTAGTTCCATGTAGACTGTTCATAGATACTAAGTCTTTAGTCTCTTTAAACTCATCAGTCACCAACCTTTCAGTACTAGCCTTCTTACTCCTGTCACTGTCAAATTCCTGAGATGACAAGTATGAAATTTTTGACATGTTTTGTTAGTAAAAGTATTACTAAGGCATTCTCAGGCAAGCATTGAGATTCAAAGTTCTCCTAAGTAAATAAAAATTCTAATTGGCTGTCTGACTACATCTGTCAAATTTCTTGAAGAAAGCCCATAGCTCTGCCACTTGGCATCCCAAGAAAGAACTCATTAGGAAGCTGCCAATGAAAAATATGGTTATGACTTAAATGAAACACTACATCTGATGGATTTCATTGATATCTTCAGAGCAATTCACACCAAAGCAGCAGAATATACATTCTTTTCAAGTGCACATGAACATTTTCTAGGATAAACCACAGGTTAGGACACAAAACAAGTCTCAATAAATTTTAGAAGATTGAAATCATATCAAGCATCTTCTCTGACCATAATACTATGAAACTAGAAATCAATTACAAGGAAAAATGGATAAACACACAAATATAAGGAACTGATCTGCTTGGCATGGCGAATGTAGCCCAGCCCTATCGGAAAACCAACAGGCACGGGTCAGCACACAGGAAGCCAAACACATGGATTGGCTTTACCGTGGGAAACCAGGCCTGCATTATACCTAGGCTGCTTTGAGGCTTACTTTTGCTAAAACTCCCTCACCCTGAGGCAACAATTGAGGCAACAACTGTTTACTGCATATCTTTAAAGTAACTTCCTAAAGTCTGTGCTAAACCTCCCAAGTATGGAGTATAATCAGTTCAACCACTTTTCCCCTTGATCTGCAACATACTTCTCTTTGAAGTAATTAGCAACATTCTTTCCTTTGATATCTGTGAAAGGTAATCACCTACAGCAAACCTGTCCATAGTAAATGAGGACTATCCTCGATGTAATGCACCCAGAAAAGTAATAAAAGCCTGTCCAGGCAGGGGTCGAGACCCTCTCTCTCACTTAGAGAGTGGCCATACCGTCCCTTTTTCTCCACAGGACTTCCGTAGTCCATGTGCATTTGTTTGTCACAGCCACAACACATGGACCCCA
This sequence comes from Micronycteris hirsuta, assembly GCA_004026765.1. Classification (NCBI taxonomy): domain Eukaryota; kingdom Metazoa; phylum Chordata; class Mammalia; order Chiroptera; family Phyllostomidae; genus Micronycteris; species Micronycteris hirsuta. The sequence goes on from PVJI01027379.1 coordinate 1,664, forward strand.
CAGGCTGGAGTCTGCATCACACAAAGACATGGAGGCTAAATAACATGTTACTAAACGGTGAACAGATTAACAATTATATCAAGGAAGAAATCAAAAGATACCTTGAAACAAATGAAAATCAGAGCACAACAACCCAAAATATATGGTACATGAAAGCAGTCCTAAGAGAGAAATCCATAGCATTACAGGCCTACCTCAAGAAACAAGAAAAATCTGAAATAAACAATCTATCTTTACACTTAAAGGTACTAGAAAAAGAACAAAAAACAAAGCCCAAAGTGAGTAGAAGAAAGCAAATAATAAAGATCAGAGAAGAAATAAATAAAGCAGAGTCTAAAAAAATTATAAAAGATCAATGAAACCAAGAGCTGGTTCTTTGAAAAGACAAACAATACTAACAAACCTTTAATGAGACTCATCAAGAAAAAAAGAGGAAGGACCCAAATAAATAAAATCAGAAACGAAGAGGAAAAGTAATAATTGACACCACAGAAACACAATAAGAAATACAATTTGCAATACTTTATTGAAATAAGCCAGTTAGAGAAAGACAAATGTCAAGATTTCACTTACATGTGGGATCTAATGAACAAAATAAACTAACAAACAGAATAGAAACAGACTCATAAATACAGAGAACAGACTGACAGCTGCCAGAGGGGAGGAAGTTTGGGGAACTGGGTGAAAAATGTGAAAGGATTAAGCAAAAAAAAAAAAAAAAAAAAAAAAAAAAAAAAAAAAAAAAAAAAAAAAAAAAAAAAAAAAAAAAAAAAAAAAAAAAAAAAAAAAAAAAAGAGAAAAAGAACTACATAGACACAGACAATAGTATGGTGATTACCTGAGGGAAAGGAGGTCAGGAGAGGTAGAAAGGATAAAGTGCAGATAAATGGTGATGGATGGAGACTTGCCTTTGGTTGGTGAACACACAATACAATATACAGATGATATGTTATAGAATTGTACACCTGAAACCCATATTATTTTATTAACCAATATCACCACAATAAATTCAATAAAAATAAAAAAATATGGCCATGAAATCACAAAAATTACAGTGACTAACCATATCAGAGCTGAGGCAGCTAGTGGCTAATTCACACATAAGGAACAGTAGTACCAATATAATGCTAAAACAGTGCCTTAGTCCATACAATGAAATGTGATCTTTCATTTGAAGTCCACACTACCTCCAAGTAAGTTCCTAACTCCTCTTCCCAATTTAACAATAAACCACTACATCTCCTAACACTATCAAAGTCAAATTTCCGTGACAGCTATATCAAAGACATTCAAGGAACCTGGACAAATCATTGTCAAAATATTTGGTAATAAATATCCACAATTGGTAGAAATGCATGAGGGATATATGGGTCTTTGTATAGTGGTTTATGCAATTTCTCTTTGTGATATTGATATTTTAATGTCAATAAGTCTAGCCAGCAAAAATAAGCATTTTATTCATGAGTGAGTACACCACTTTACTACTTCCAATTAATCAGAGAGTTTCTCTACCTCTTATGATCAGAGATAAGAAACCTGGCAATAGTTCTATGGACTTGTTCAGAAAAATCCAGTGCTATGGACTCTGCCCTTTGTAAAAGCCATATATTAAGAGAGTCCCAAAAATGCAACATAAAAAAAAAACAACAAATGAGCATTGACTCCTCAACTAAACAACAGCCTAGCAATTTTAATGATATCTGTTGACTCATGAAACTACAGGACATACACTGCAGATCCTAGTCATTCAACCATTCAACAAGCGTGTATTGACTACCCACTATATGCCTGCAGTTGTGCTAGTGAATGCCTACTCATAGATGCCTTAACACTCATGACTTGTCCTAGTTCATGATCTAGAGGGTTAGACAGACACTTGGACAATGATGACAAAGATGTCAAGTGCTAAAACAGGGATGAACACAAAGTGCTGTGACATGGAGAGAGAATGATTAACTGGGAGGGGGGAAGAAGTGGATTGGTGCCTGGGAAGGTGCTCAAAAACAGGTGTTTCACCTGGATCCTAAGGGATTACTAGGAGTTTGCCTAGCAATGAAGGATGGCAGGGCAGGGAGAAATTGAGGGTACACTGTAGGTAATGGTAAGAGAATGCATAGTGGAAGAGATGTTGTGTGTGTATGTGTAAGTAATTGTCCAAGGAATGAAAAGGCTCCAGCTTGGGCAGAGTGGCAAATGGGCTTGGAAAAGAGGCTGAGACAATAATTAATCATTACTACTAATCATTATTAGGAACAAAGTCTTCTGTCTCCTGTATAAACACACATTCCTCTTCGTGCTACCATTCCCTTTTCCTCCCATCCTCTTCACGTTCTATCCAAACTGATCAACTTTATTAAAAAAAATCATGCATTTACACATCTACCAAATTTACCAGGGACCTGCTAATGTACCAATGCCATGTCCCATTGGAACTGTCATTTGTATCTGTTCGTTTCACACATGAAACTAAAATTGGTAAAACTGCCCATGGTCCCCATCCTAGTGTCTTCCCATCATCGTACTTGCGCCCTCTTTTTAAATCATCACCCAAGGATATTTTGTATTGATTTTAGAGAAAGGAAGGGGGAAAGATAAAGAGAGAGAGAGAGAGAGAGGCATGTGAAAGAGAAACATCAATTGGTTGCCTTCCATATGCGTCATGGCAGGAGATCGAACCTGCAACCCAGGTATGAGCCCTGACTAGGGACTGAACCTACAACCTTTTGGTGTATGGAATGACACTCCAACCAACTGAGCCACCCCACCAGGACACTCTTGTGCTCCTTTTGAGGGGCTGGCTAAGACCTGTGGAAGCCAGGCCCTCTAAGCTGCACACAGTGTTGGTGTTCTGATATATCTGCCAAGACTGTATTTATATTCAATCATTTCCTCTTCAGTTGTCCCCTCCAGTTATAGCAGGACTGAAAAACAACATCATGGCTGCTGTTAATCATGAAGTCTCTGGTAAATAAGTTTCCACCTGAAGCCTCTTATTTGTGCAGGGTGGGTACTGGGCTTGCCATGCAGAAAACTGTTTTCATGAAAAACTATTTCTATGAAATGAAGGGTGTGAAGAAGACCCCAGAGGAGATAGTCCTTTCACAGAGGAAGCAAGTTATCTCCCTAGGTGGTTGGAGTTGGCTCTAAGTCCCTAGGAAGTCGAACTAATTGATTAGATCAAACAAAGAGGAAAGGAAAAGGTGGCTGTTCCTCCTGAAAATACCTGAAGCAAAACTGAGGGAGATTTTCCTTCCAGCTGTGACCTTGGAGCTTTCTTCATGGAAAGTATGTGGCCCAGAAGTCTATGGAACAGTCACCAGGGCCTCAGTCATTTGCCTGAGGTTGCCAAGGTTGCAGATCCAACCAGGAGGTCTCACTCTGTGTCTCTGGTGTGCAGTTGGTGCCTGACCTCCATACCCAGTCATCTACCTATGACTTCTGATTGGTATCCAGGCCAGGAAGTTACCACAATTTAGGATTTTAGATTTCCTTAGGGAAAGGTTCCCTTTTTCCCCTGTCAGTCAATAGAAACAACCAAGTCTTTTCCCTGTCCAGACCTGTCATCAGGATCAGGATGACACAGGGAAAAACCCAAGGCCACAACAACCTGAAGAGATTACCATTTAATATTGGCATGACAGGGGTCACTCCCTGAAGACCAATCCAAAATTCTTACAGCCTGCCTTGGATTCACCGCCTCCAGGAAGACTTCTTTTCTGTATTTGTTCCCCCGCCCCCACCCCTACCCTCACAGGCTCTCCTGAATTACAGTGATATGTGTGGACATTATTTGTTAGCTCCTTTACAGAAACCAAAGACCTTTGTGGGGGAACATACAGACCTTCAAGTTTGTAGCACCCATACTGTCCTTACACAGGTAGGTAGGTGTTTGTGATAGAACCACAGGGCTTTGGAATCCCCATCAGTGTCAATGGTGTTTCTCTCCTCCCTGCCTAGGTCAGACTGTCTACAAAGGGCCTTTGCATCGCCTCTTTCCTTCCCTCTTTGGATCCTCTGTATGGCCAGCCTCCAGTGAGGTTTCTGCTCTTGTGGCCGGTTGTGATGCTTGTGGTGCTGGAAGGCCCGGAATGATGGGATTGTACTGCCTTGCACCGCCCCACTTGCCATGAATGAAACTTTCCCTGCCCTCCCACCACTGGGAGTGACTAGGCTTGTTGTTGGCTGGGCTATGGGTGCCCCCCCGAAGAGAAGTACCCACACTGTGGTGCTATCTCCCTATAGAAGCCAAGACCCTGGGGTCAAGAGCACAGGGTCCTCAAGTTGAGCACCTCCTGCAGTTTGTGGAAGCCACAGGAGGAGCAGGGGACCATCTCTCAGAACTTGACCTTGCCTCCCATGTCTCAAGGGGTCACTGCACAGGGCCTATGACTGGGATCCCAGCCCCTGGGAGTGGGGTGCAATGTTAGGGCTCCATCCTTCCTGTTGAGCAGGAACTGCATCCCTGCTGGGCCCTGGTCTAGGGTCAGTTGACACCAACAAGGGTCTCTTTGCATTTAAAGGCTTGCCCAGCTTCTGAGGTTTATGTTTTTTTCTTCCAGGCTCAGTTGTCTTTCCCAAGCTACAACTTGTTCATTATTCCTGGTGATTTTAACATTCACATGGACTGCATATCTTGCACCCTAGACTTTCACTTCCATTGACTTCTTTATTTGGTATTTTCTACAACTTTACATCAGATACTCACAGCTATGACATGATCCACGCTAGACTGTCTCATCACCAGAAACTGCACCATTTTGAAATTTCCTACTCTAATCATCAGAGAAATGCAAATTAAAACCACAATGAGATACCATCTCTCACCTGTCAGAATGGCTACCATCAATAAATCAACAAACAACAAGTGCTGGCAAGGATGTGGAGAAAGGGAAACCCTTTTGCATTGTTGGTGGGAACACAGATTGGTGCAGCCACTGTGGAAAGCAGTATGGAGATACCTCAAAAAATTAAAAATGGATCTGCCTTTTGACACAGGTATCCCACTTCTGGGTATATATCCAAAGGAACCCAAAACACTAATTCAGAAGAACGTAAGCACCTCTATGTTCATTGCAGTGTTATTTACAATCACCAAGATATGGAAGCAGCACAAGTGCCCATCAACAGATGAGTGGATAAAACAACTATGGGATATTTACACATGGAATACTACTCAGCCATAAAAAAGAAGAAAATTTTACCCTTTGAGACAGTATGGATGGACCTGGAGAAGATTATGCTAAGTAAATGTGGAATCTAATGAACAAACTGAACTAACAAGAAAAACAGAGACAGACTCATAGATAGAGAGCAGGATGAAAGCTAAGGTGGGGGAAATTAGAAGGTAGAGGGATTGAGCAAAAACGAAAAAGTACTAATGGCCATGAACAACAGTGTGGGATTGCTGGGGGTGGGGTATTAAATGGTAATGGAAAACATACAATAAAAATATTAAAAAAGAAATTTTGCAGTGTAGTGCTACTGTTCTTCAATCCTATCAGATTACTTCTTCAATCCATCAATCCTACCACTTTTTTACTCTTCATTTCTCCACTGTTTCTCCATTTGCATCCTTACCCAGTTTGCAGTCCATCCATTTGCTATTATTATAATTACTGTGGTGGGCAAAATAATGTTCCCTCCCCAAGATGTCCACATCCTCATCCCTGTAATCCTGTGAATATGTTAGGTTACATGGCAAAGGGAAATTAAGGTTGCAGATGTAATTTGTGTTGCTAATATTGGAGGAAGCCCCTCTAGTAGATCTTCTGAACAGCAACCAGAGTGATTTTCTTAAAATATAACTCAGATTCTTTCACTCATTCTAGTAAAAACCTTCACTGGGCTTCTAACAGATTAAATAAGATACAAACTTCTTATTCTACCATGTAAGACCCTGTGTGATCTAACCTCTGCCTGCCACTGGTCTCATAGTTTCTAGAACACCTGAAGTTCTTTCCTACCCATGCGATTCCATATACTTGAAGTTGGTTATCGGAAGAGTTGTAGGAGGGTCTTTAGCTCTATACTTCTATGTAAGAGTGCACAGATTGTTTCCTACACAATGGTATCCATTGTAGAGTGGGCTGAAATTTAGCCCACAATTTACTGTCAGAGCTGTGCACCCTTGTATGGGGTTATAATTCTCTGGTGAAAAAGCTTTATCTCTTGACTCCAAAGTGCCAATGAGCACTTAGTACAAGTCAAGAGAGCTATGTATGAACAGGGATGTTAATTTTTCTTCCAGAACAAAGGCACTCTGAGGGCTGGCAGAGGCCCTGCTTCAACTCCTCCCACAGCTGACTTCTCATTCTTCAAGTCTCAGCTTCAGTGTCATGTCCTCAAAGAGGCCTTCTTTAACCTGTCATTATCTATCTCAGTACCATGTCTATTTCCTTCATAGAACTTATCACCATCTCTAAGTATAGATTTGTCTGTCTTCCTCACTGTAAGTTACATGAGAACAGAAATCTTGTCTGTCTTGTTTGATGCTGAACCTCTACCCACTCAATAAACAATTACCCACTGAAAAGTGGCAGTTGATGAGAAAGAAAACTCCTGATGGGAGAATACAATAAACAAAGAGGGTCTAGCTTAGCATTTTGCTCAGGTGCATCTGCCATCCTGATTGGCATAAGAAAAAGTCTCCCTTTCATAAGGGAAGTTCACATTCAGCCAGTCATTCTCAAATACAACAGCACATCAGAATTGGGGGAGATTAAAAATAATAAAAATAATAACACAATAAGAAACACAATTTACAATAGCCAAGTGCTGAAAGCAACCCAAGTGCCCATCAGTAAATGAATGGATCAAAAAACTGTGGTACATTTACACAATGGAATACTACACAGCAGAAGGAAAGAAGGAGCTCCTACCCTTTGTGACAGCATGGATGGAACTGGAGAGCATTACGCTAAGTGAAATAAGCCAGGTGGTGAAAGACAAATACCATATGATCTCACCATTAACAAGAACCTAATCAACAAAATGAACAAGCAAGCAAAGTGTAGCCAAAGACATTGAAATTGAGAACAGGCTGACAGTGACCAGAAGGGAGAGGTGAGGTGATAGTGGGGGAAAAGGGTGAAAGGTTTACAGGAACAATTATAAAGGATGTATGGACAATAACAAGGGAGGGTGGAAACAGGGGAGGGAGGTGGGGAGGGAAAGGTAGAAAACTGTACTTGAACAACAATAAAAATGTTAATTAAAAAAAGACTGAATGGCTTTTTCGCCATCTTGAAGCCTGTGGTACTTGCCAGGAACAGGACTTCTACAACAACAAATATGTCTGGAAGGCTGTGGTCCAAGGCCATTTTTGCTGGCTATAAACAGGGTCTCCGGAACCAGAGGAAGCACACAACTCTTCTTAAAATTGAAGGTGTTTATGCTCATGATGAAACGGAATTCTATCTAGGCAAGAGGTGTGCTTATGTGTACAAAGCAAAGAACAACACAGTGACTCCTGGTGGTAAACCAAACAAAACTAGAGTAATCTGGGGAAAGGTAACTTGTGCTCATGGAAACAGTGGCGTGGTTCATGCTAAATTCCGAAGTAACCTTCCTACTAAGGCCATTGGATACAGAATCCGTGTAATGCTGTACCCCTCGAGGATTTAAACTTATTGATAAATAAATAACAACCCTAACTGTGTGGCTTGGTTAGGGGCCCTTTGGCAAAATGAAGGATTCCAGGTTGGGGGACATGGTTGGGTTGCAGGTTCAGTCCCCGGTCAAGATGCAAAGGGGAGTCAGCTAATGAATGTTTCTCTCACAAGTCGATGGTTCTCTCCTTCTTTTTCTCCCTCCCTCCCCTCTCAAGTAAGTAAATAAAATCTATTTTAAAGAGTAAATTAAAAAAAGACGGAATGAATAGTGCAATGAATCTGCATCAAATTTCATGTTAAGCTTGAACATTTCTCTGAGGAAACTATTTGGATGATTCAGAAGTCCACAGCTATGGGCAACTGGTGATTGGCAGCTTCATCATAACATGCCCACTCAGGTGGCATGTCTCACGCAGAGTTTTTTTGCAAAACATTAAATCACCCAGGTGACTCAGTCCCCTTACAGCCCAGATTTGGCATCCTGTGACTTCTGGCTTTTCCCCAAAATAAAATCACATTTGAAAGGGAAGAGATTTCAGACCGTCGAGATTCAGGGCAATATGGAATGGGACAATTGATGGCGATTGGGAGAAGTATGTGAGGAACCAAGGCACCTACTTTGAAGGGAACTGAAGCATCACTCGCCTATGTACAATGTTTCTTGTATCTTATATCTTTTTCAATAAATGTCTCTTTAAAAAAAAACATAGCCACTCCTCCCCACTACTTCAAGGTTCCAATTCAGTCTGGGGGGCTCGGACAGACACTCTCAGTGCACTATCTAGAATCTGCCACTGGGTGGAGCAGTGTGATTGTGTTTTACAGGAGAGATCAGGCTTTGCTGCAGAAGAGAGGACAAATTACAATTTTTTATGATTTTGTTGTTGCTTTGACAACTGTGACCTCCGATCTTTCCATTCTAGAACGGTTGGCTAGGCAGTGCCTCCAAGAAAATTCTAGTCCTGCTTTCTTTTCCTTATCTTTACACGTACCGAATAAAAGTACACCTACCTAAAGCTTCCCTCAACTCTCTTAACCCACTTCCAAAAGCTCTGCCACCATCCCCTCACCTCCAGCCCTCCAATTTACTTTTTACCAGCTTTATGGAGATACAATTGATATATAGCAGTGTGTAAATTTAAGGTATACAACAGTGTTAGTTTAATTATGTGCATGTTTTGTGAAATGATTATATGATAAGGTTATTTAACAGCTCTGTCATGTCACATAATTACCACTTTATTGTAAGGTGAGGACATTTAAGATCTCTTCCATCAACCTTCAAGTATATAATACAGTATTGTTAACTATAGTCACTATGCAGTACATTATGTCCCTAAAATTTATTCATCTTGTAACTGGAAGTTTGTACCCTTTGATGAACATCTCCCTGCCACCTGCAACCCCCATCACCTGACAACCACTATTCTATTCTCTGTTTCTATGAATTTGGCTTTTTTAAATTCCATATATAAGTGAGACAATACACTATTTGTCTTTCTCTGTCTGACTTACTTCACTTAGCATAATACCCTCAAGGAGATCTATTCATGTTGTCACAAATGGCAGGATTTCCTTCTTTTTTTAAATTCATTCATCCATCAGTGGACTCTTAGGTTTAGGTTTTTTTTTTTTTTTCATGTCTTGGCTATTGTGAATAGTGCTGCAATGAACATGGAAGTACAGATATCTCTTTGAGAAACTGATTTTACTTCCTTTTGGTATCTGCATGTACAAAGAAGTGAGATTGCTGGATAATGTGTTCTGTTTTTAATTCGTTGAGGAACCTCCACACTGTTTTCCATAGTGGCTTCACTAATTTGCAGTCCCATGAACAATGCACAATTTTTCGCTTTTCTCTGCATCTTCACCAGCACTTGTCATCTCTTATTTTTTTATGGTAGCCATTCTAACAGGTGTGAGGTGATGTCCCATAGTGGTATTAATTTGCATTTCCCTGATGATTAGTGATGTTCAATACCTTTTCATGTACCTCTTGGCCATCTGTATGTCTTCCATAGGAAAAAGTCTGTTCAGGTCCTTTGTTCATTTTAAAATTAGGTTTTTTTTCTATTGAGTTATATGAGTTTCTTATATATATTGGATATTAACTTCTTATCAGATATATAGTTTAAAAATATTTTCTCTTTTCCATAGGTTGCCTTTTCATTTCTAAAAATTGTTTCTTTTGCTGCACAAAGGCATAAAATGTTTGATGTAGTTCCATTTGTTGATATTTGTTTTTGTTGTTTGTGCTTTTGGTTATATCCAAAAAATCTTTGCCAATACCAACATCAAGGAACTTTTCCTTTATGTTTTGTTCTAGGAGTTTTAAATTTTCAGGTCTTACATTTAACTCTTCAATCCATTTAGAGTTAATTTTTCTGGTGTAAGATAGGGGTTTAATTTCAATCCTTTGCATGTAAATATCCACTTTTCCTGAAACCTTTTATTGAAGAGATTACCCTTTCCTCACTGAGTAATCTTGGCTCCTGTGTCATATTATTTAACTATATATGAGAGGGTTTATTTCTGGGCTTTCTGTTCTGTTCCATTAATCCATGTGTTTTGTTTCCAATCCTCACCAGAAAATGTATTAATTGATTTTTTTAGAGATAGGAAGGGTGATAGACAGAGCAAAACATCAATGTGAGAGAGAAACATCAATTGTTGTCTTCCATATGCATCCCAGCCAGGGATTGAACCCATAACCTAGGTATGTGCCCTGACCAGGAATCAAACCAACAACCTTATGGTATACAGGATGACATTACAACCAACTGAGCCACCCAACCAGTGTTATCTCTGTGTCTGTTTTATGCTAGTACCATACTATTTTGATTACTGTCACTTTGTAATATAGTTTGAGATCAGGGAGTGTGATTCTTCAAGCTTTGTTCTTTCTCAGGATTGCTTTGACTACTCAGGGTCTTTGTGGTGCCATACAATTTTTAGGATTTTAAAAAATATTTTGTTTATTTATGTTTAGAGAGAAGGGAAGGGAGGGAGAAAAAAAGGGAGAGAAACATCAATGTGTGGTTGTCTCTTGCACGCCCCCTAATGGGGACCTGGCCCGCAATCCAGGCATGTGTTCTGACTGGGAATCAACCTGGCAACCCTTTGGTTCTCAGGCCAATGTTCAATCCATTGAGCCACACCAGCCAAGGTGATTATTCATTTTGTTTCTGTGAAAATGTCATTGGAATTTTAATAGGGATTGCATTGAACCTGTAGCTCCACTTTCTTTCTCTTCTCTTTTACCTCTTTATCCTGTACTCCTCTTTTTCTTCTAAGAACCACTCTGTGCCTTGATTTCTTTACCTGTAAAATGAGGATAAAGGTAGCATTGTTGTAAGAGTCTAAGGAGATACTATATGCTTAATTGTATTGCTGTAACTTGGCATGTGATATCTTGGTAGACCCTCACAACAATGCTATCTTGAACCACCTACTAGTAGTAGCTGCTCTGTTTAAGCAAGCACCATTTCATTAATGCTTCATTTTCAAGAACATGCATTATGTAAAGTGAATTACACCTGAATAGTATTTGCAGAGAAAATCAACATGCACTGCTCCCTTGCCTTTTGCTATACATCATTAACTAGCTTCTGAGAGAACTGGATGGGGAAGGGGTGGAAGAGTTAGCAGAAAAGGCTAGAAGAGGCGTTCTGTTTCCATCTGAAAATGGAGATAATAATAGCACTTACTGAATAGGCTTCTTGTGGGTATTGAACAGGTTCAAATATGTAAAAACTTAGAACAAAGCCTTGGACATAAATAACACACTATGTCTCAGCACACAATTTTTGTCCTTAAGTAGCTTAGAGTTTAGTTGGAGAGATAAGACTCATCCAGTAAAATGCAATTAACAGTACATGTCACCATTTATCACTACCTCCATATATTGCATGTAGTGTTTGGCCTTAAGATATGATAGTGAGAAAGACAGTCTTGGTATAACATGAAAGTGCCAAAGAACTAGAGCAAACAATAAAGGTGCCAAGATCAGAGCAGCAAGAAAATCCTTTGGGGTCGAGTGGTCAGAGATGGTTTCATGGAAGATTTAGGATTTGGAGTAGGCCCCAGAAATATGCCAGGGGCTGAGTAGGTGGAGATAGAGTAATGCGATAGAGGCAAGAGAAATGCTTGTGGCATGGAGGGGGAGGTCAAGCTTATTTGAAATGCAGAAGCCCCTTGTACATGACCTCTGGTAAAACACTAAACTAATAAAGAGAACATCATTTCCTAACATCCAGGAGCTAGCCTGGTGCTATCATCTAAGCCTTGGTGTTGGTAGGAGCTGGCCTGGCACTAGCAGTAATAACAAACTAGGGCTTTATGTTCTCTTGAATGTAAACAATTTCACAGGACATTAATATCAGACAAATCAACTCTGTGACTAATACAGCAAGTCAACAACAAGATTAGCCCATAATGTTTGAACCCAGGCCAAATATAAACATTGTCCAAACCACAGAAATGACCCATTATCTCTCTCTTTCCAGGCTAATATGACTACTGATTCATTACTAATTACAGCTTCTGCCTCCCACCCCACGTAAAATTTATTGAAATTTTCAATCACAGAATTTCTCTGCTGTCTGATACTACCCATCCTAGACTGAAGCACAGCTTCCTTTGACCCTCCCCCCAGTCACCTAACCAAAGCTCGATTCCTATGTAAAGCTTATTAACAACCTTTAGGAACGTCATAGTTCTCCATCATGTTTGTTCTCCCTCACTGCATGCAACAAGTGAGAAAACCTGCTTTATCACTACATGTGTATTCCTGGTAGTCTTTGGCTAGAGGACATTGACATTATCACTGTAATAATTGAGGGCCACTTAGCTTCATTTTGAGAATTCCCAGAAATAATTCCAGAAATGTCTGACACAAAAACAGCCCTACCTCATACAAATAAAATGATAGAGGCAGTGATAGGATGCTGTAGGGACACAAAAAAGGCTTCTTTCAGCAATATATCACAATTTTACAATTCACTGTGCATAGTACTCTCCTTTTTTCCTGATTATACTCCAGTTACAGAGATAACTTGACTGCTATCTGCTTCTACAGACAACACCTGGACAGTGTCTTTCCATTTCCCAATAAAACCTTCCTCCAAAGCTCGTATTTTCCTGTAATCTCTAGATAAGAGCCCAGGCAAAATGGGTCCAAACTTCAAGCTGGTTAAATACAGAGCCTGACATAATTTCCTTATGATTTTAGCATCAGGAGAAAATTACAATCAATGCTCATGCAGCAGCCCTCTTGTAACTATTTTTTAAATGCTTTATAGGGACACATGTGTTAGGTTTATGACATTCCACAGCCCATTTTCAATTGCTGTTCTTGAATAATCATTTAATTCCAAACTGTGCTCACCCACTGAGGAGGTAGAAGAGGTGGTATAACTAAAGAATCTGACACTGACCTTATTCTCAAGGGGTGTACAACCTAAGAGTCAGCAAATCACTACAAACAGAACAAGAACATGGACACAAAAGAATGTGCTAAATTACATGGTTCTTTGAACGTCACATGAACTTGTACCATAAATGCAGAGGATTTTCACAGCAAGAGCTCACCATGAGCCAATTGGGTCTAGGGAAGCTTTGTGGAGGAAGAAAGAATAAAATGCAATTTCAATCAAAGAGGTTTTTGGGGGGGAGGGGTCGTGCTTTAATTTATCTTTAGTGTAAAGTAAATTGGGATAATTAATTAATTTTGAAGGGGTGTTGCAATGTTCCTCTAGTACCACTGTAGTCAACACAGGATGTCCCCAAAAGTGCTAGTAGTGTTCACTCTTTACCGAATCTCAGCTCTCCTGGGAAGTGTTGCCAAGCAAACTATCTGCACATTCCATCAAATATAAATTTTCCCACATTTGGAAAAATCAGAATTACAAAAATGTAAATGTCAGAAACTTCTGATTTGAATGGCTTCCAGGGAGAATTTCTGTATCATCAACATTTGCAAACCCTACCTGTCACGAGTCATTGATATTCATCCTCACCAGCATTCTTTGTTGTCACTATATTTTATTTTAGCCATTATGATAGATGTGTAGTCATATACTTCTTTATATACATAACATTTTATATATGTTGTTCCCAAGCATTTCTCTGTGGTTTCATTTTCAACATATTATACATAGGATTCCATACAATGTGGTTTTTTAATTTAACTATAGTTGGTATACAAATATTATGTTAGTTATATTGGTTTCAGGTGTACATATAGTTATTTTTATTGTTATTCTATTACAGTTGTCCCTATTTTCCACCCTTTGTCCTACTTCATCCATCCTGCCCCTCACTTCCACAGGCAATCCCCACCCTGTTGTCCATGTCTATGGGTCATTCATACATGTTCTTTGATTAGTGCCTTACCCTTCTTTCCATCATTATCCCCTCCCTCCCCACTGGTCACTGTCAGTCTGTTCCATGTTTCCATGCCGGTAGTTCTATTTTGCCCATTACTTTATTTTGTTCATTAGATTCCTCTTATAAAGTGAGATCATATGGCATTTACCACCTGGCATATTTCACTTAGCATAATACCCATAGATCCACCCATGTTGTCGCAAATAGGAAGATTTCATTCATTTTATTTCTGTATAATATTCCATTCTATGTATATGCACAACTTCTTCTTTATTAATTCACCTATCAATGAACACTTAGGTCGCTTCTATATGTTGGCTATTGTATATAATACTGCAAAGGCACAGATGGCCAACAGACATGCAAAACTGCTCAATGTCACTAATCATCAGAAAAGTGCAAATCAAAGCTATAATGACATACCACCTCACACCTGTCCAAATTCCTATAATCAATAAATCAACAAATAATAAATATTGGTGAGGATGTGGAGAAAAAGGACCCCTTGTGTACTTGTGTTTGGATTGTAAATTGGTGCAGTCAATATGGAAAGCAGTATGGATGTTCCTCAAAAAAACTAAAAATAGATCTACCATATGACCCAGTAATTCCACTTTTGAGTATTTTCCCCTCAAAAATGAAAACACTAATTTGAAGAGTTATATGTACACCTGTATTCACACAGTATAATTTTTTCATTTTTAAAATATATTTTGTTGATTATGCTATTACAGTTGTCCTAATTTTTCCCCTTTTGCCCCCTCCACCTGGTAACCCCCTTCTCTCCAGCAATGCCCCCCTCAGTTCACGTTCATGGGTCATGCATATAAGTTCTTTTGCTTCTCCATTTCCTATGCTATTCTCAACCTCTCCTGTCTATTTGTACCCATCAATTATGTTTCTTAATCCCTGCACCTTTTCCCCATTCCCCTCTTCCCCCTCCATGCTGATAACCCTCCAAATAATCTCCATATCTATGATTCTGTTCCTGTTCTGGTTGTTTGCTTAGTTTGTTTCTTTAAATTCAGTTGTTGATAGTTGTGAATTTGTTACCTTTTTAATGTTCATAGTTTTGATCTTCTTTTTCTTAATAAGTCCTTTTAACATTTCATGTAATAATGGCTTGGTGATGATGAACTCCTTTAGCTTTACCTTGTCTCGGAAGCACTTTATCTGCCCTTCCATTCTAAATGATAGCTTTGCTGGATAGAGTAATCTAGGTTGTAGGTCCTTGTTTTTCATCACCTTGAATACTTCTTGCCAGTCCCATCTTGCCTGCAAATTGTCTTTTGAGATATAGCTGATTATGGGAACTCTATTGCAGATAATTCTCTGCTTTTCTCTCGCTGTTTTTAAGATTCTCTCTTATCTTTAACATTTGGTATTTTAATAGTGATGCGTCTTGGTGTGGTCCTCTTTGGGTCCAACTTGTTTGGGACTCTCTGTACTTCCTGGACTTGTATGTCTATTTCCTTTGCCAAATGTGTGAAGTTTTCTTTCATTATTTTTTCAAATAAGTTTTCAATTTCTTGCTTTTCCTCTTCTCTTTCTGGCACCCTTATGATTCAGATGTTGGTACATTTGGAGATGTTCCAGAGTCTTATACTATCCTCAATTTTTAAAAATTCTTGTTTCTTCCTGCTGTTCTGGTTGAATGCGTATTTCTTCCTTATGTTCCAGATTGTTGATTTGAATCACAGCTTCCTCCCCTTCACTTTTGGTTCCCTGTTGATTTTTCTTAATTTCACTAGTCTAACCTTCATTCCTTCCTTTATGTTGTTGTCATACTCAGTGAATTCTCTGAGCATCCTGATCACCAGTGTTTTGAACAGTGAATCTGACAGGTTGGCTATCTCTATTTCATTTAGTTCTTTTTATTTTTTTTAATTATTTTATTGTTGTTCAATTACAGTTGTCCGCATTTACCCTCCCCCCACCCCACCCCAGTCAAACCCACCTCCCTCCCTTGCTTCCCCCCTCCCCCTTGGTTTTGTCCATGTGTCCTTCATTGCAGGTCCTGAATACCCTTGTCCCCCTTCTCCCCTTCCCCTTCCCCTCTGGTTACTGCCTGAATGT
>PVJI01027380.1:0-17774 GCA_004026765.1 Micronycteris hirsuta
ATGAATAAGTACACATCATTTTCATACCATGGGTGCATATTACCTTTACCAAGAACCTCTGAGCTATAAATTGCATTGTCATTTCTTATACTGAAATCCCTTTACACATGAAACAGCACAGAAAGTAAGCTGATGGAGCTTTCAGTGTCTATATTCTGCAGTCTGTAGGCAAATGGCTTATCGTTGCTGGAATTCACACAAGGCTGCATTTCAGTATGAGTAGCTGTTCTCTGTCACTGTTTTTGATGCTTGAGCTGAAGTGTTTTTGCAAAATGGTCTAGTGTTTGGTGTATGAATTTTTGAGATAAGAGTTTTTTCTTGTAGCAATGAAATCTGAAAATCAATGTCAGATGGAAATCTTAACTCTCAGAGTTAGGGAGATTGGTGGAAGAGCTTTAAAATAAGTGTGAATTTTAGCTGCCAGACTTTGAAATGGTGGCGGTTATCGCAAGTGTGAAATTCATGGGTGCAGATGGCTGATGAAGATATCCCGGGAGAGACCACTGCTTTAAATCTCTGGATCCAAGTTGGGAAAATCATTTTGATACAGAAAGTATTTCTGACCTTTTACGTAAATTTATAACACAGGTTTTGCTGGATTCAGAAATTCATAGAAGTTAAATTACCTTTGGTTTCACAAACCTCTCAATTGTTGTCATTTGATAAAAAGTATTTAATATTGTAAATATGTTAAATGGAGAGTGAAAAGCGTGTGTCATAAGACAAAGGAGCTAAAATGTGTGAAACCATTACTATTGCTATGTGTCAGGTATTTCGCATATATAACCTCATTTAGGACAATAGTCTTCAGGTAAATGTTACTTTTCCCAGCAGAAAATGAAGTCATGGGGGCACCTTGAGCTTGAGTCATGAAACCAAAGGCGCAATGGAAGGCATGAGTACAAAGGACTTAATGTTTTTAATACAGTTTAGAATACTCTTGTTTACATTAACTATACCAAGCACAATAAGAGCAAAATGGTAAAATCTGGTGCTGGAGAGAGAGAAAGTGAGAAAGAATTGTAAAGCCAACACATGTTTTTCTTTATACCTTACTTGGTCTTGTTTTTTCCTTCTTTTCTTTCCTTTCCTTCCCTCTTCTTTTTTTTTTTTTTTTTTTCCTGCGCTTATCACAGACTAGGCTTAATGTAACTAACTAGTCAGGATCTAACAGAATTTAATATATGGATTTTACAATGAATACTTGCATTTTTCTATTGATGATGTATTATGTAGTAATGGTACCCAAGTCTAGCTAACTTTTAATAAATAAATATGTTCAATACTTAGACTAGCTATTACAGTTGTACCATCTTGTAAATTCAAATAATAGGTTAACCATTTGGTGATACATTTTTGTTTTATTTGGAAGTAATAAAGGTTATGCCTTTAATAGATTTTCACTAAAGATACAAAATAAATTCACAAGCCAGTTTATTTTTTTCTTCATAAGAACAACTTTTTTTCTAAACAAAGGGGACTATGTCAAACTAAAATGTTTTTGCACAGTGAAGGAAATTATCAACAAACACCTACTCAATGGGATAACATATTTGCACATGATACAGCTAATAAGGGGTTAAAATTCAACATATCTAATAAATTCAACACCAAAAAATCCCAAATAATTCAACTAAAAATGTAGCTGGCCAACAGACATACGAAAAGATGCTCAACATCACTAATCATCAGGGAAGTGCAAATTAAAACCACAATGAGATAGCACGTCACACTTGTCAGAATGGCTACTATCAATAAATCAACCAAAAAATACTGTTGGTGATGATTTGCAGAAAAGGAAACCCTCATGTACTGTTGGTGGGGGTGAAAGTTAGTGCAGCCACCATGGAAAACGTGATAAAGGGCATCCAAAATTATAGAGCTATCATTCAATTAGCAATCCCACCTTTAGGTATTCATTTGAAGAAAACAAAAACACTAATTCAAAAAGATGTATGCACCCCAATGTTTATTGCATAATTACTAGTGATAACCAAGATATAGAAGTAACCTTGATGTCCATCGATAGATGAGGATAAAGAAGATGGAATATTACTCCACAAGATAAGAGAATGAAATCTTGCCATTTGCAACAATATGGACAAACCTAGAGGGTAATACATTAAGTGAAATAAGACAGAGACCTCCTCCCTCCCTCTGTCCCTTCTCCCCTTCCTCTGTCCCTCTCTATCTTCCTTCCTTCCTTCCAAAATATTCAGCAATTATATAAGAAACACTGTTATATTATACTCTAAATTCATCATCCTGAGCAGGCAAACATGTTTCTTTGTGTCTCAGATGTTATAGTCTAAGGGGACATATTCTTATATTCAATTTTTCCATAGAGTGTAAGCAGTAATAAAGTCAGGTATGCTCAAGATTCAAGAAAAATACACAATAGGGTCAATTTGCCTAGCAGAGGAAAGTATAATAATGCTAATATGAGTCTGGTAGGTGAATGGCCAGGAGTGGCGTTACGTGCAGTGGTGGAAGTAGGCAAAGATTCCAGCAGATGCCAGGTGGTAAGAAGAGGCCTCACACATCTGCGAACAGTCCCACTGGCGATGTCTCTTTTTAATCAGAGCTCTTTCTTGATTTTGTCATCAAGGACTCTTCAAGATTACTTCAAAATGCTAGACTTCAAACTTCATTTTCTTAGTTAATGTGTTATCCACATACATATTTAATTATTAATAACAATGACTATATAATATCCCTCAATATGAATATAAAGTGCTTCCCAGACAAGGTAAAGTTAAAGGAGTTCATCATCACCAAACCCTTATTATATGAAATGTTAAAAGGACTTACCTAAGAAAAAGAAGATCAAGACTATGACCAGTAAAATGACAACAAACTCACAGCTATTAACAACTGAACCTAAGAAAAACAAAAACAAAATAAGGAAACAACTAGAACAGGAACAGAACCGCAGAAATGGAGATCACATACAGGGTTATAAGTAGGGAAGTGGGAGTGGGAGAGAAGGAAAAGATACAGAGAATATAAGTAGCATAAATGGCAGGTAGAAAATAGACAGGGGGAGGATAAGAATAGTATAGGAAATGTAGAAGCCAAAGAACTTTATATATATGTATATATGACCCATGGACATGAACTAAAGTGGGGGAAGGCAGGTGGGAGGGGGTGTGCAGGGCAGAGGGGAATAAAGGGGGGAAAATGGGACAACTGTAATAGCATAATCAATAAAATATATTTTTAAAAAAGAATTTAGCATAGTTGACTTTAAAACTTCAACACATGATTTTAAACTCAGATATGCATATTTATAAATATAGTTCTACAGATTTGGATTTTAAAACAAATGCCATCTATAACAATTTCATTTAATCTATATGTAAACATATATATATATATATATAATTATATATAATAAATGTGATGTAGGGTTGCACCTGTTTATAGATGTACAAATCTGATTTTAAAAATAATAATTAATAGCCTGCTATTATTAAAGAAAGTCCACATTACTGTTTTTCAGAAGCTAGCTAAATGTACTTGAATAATGAACTCCAATGAAAATTCATGGAGAATTTTTCAGTTGGATTCTCTGTATTCCAGCAACAGATATAAATCAGCTATCAAATCTTCCCATGGCTCAGTAGTTTTTTTCAAGTACTTAACCCTATATAAAGGACGGCCATCACCTTCTACTGTTTATTAAACACGTTCTGCCAATTTCTTTTCCACCACAGAACAAGTGGGCTTGGCTTTATTCACAGGGAGAGCCACACTTGACAGGTTGGCTAAGGGTGTCAGCAGTGGGCACAGGCTTGATGGACAGCACCAACACTTGCTGTGGCCCAGCTCCTGCTAATTAGTTGTTTGGAGCCACTCTGTGTGCCACAGGCCTGGTCTTAGCATCCAAAGACGTCCTTGCAATTCAGAATGACAGCTGTGATGCAGTTGTTCGCGGAGAGTGGAGTGTACAGAGAGAGAGGGAGAGAGCCTTTAAAACAAGTGACAACCGCAGCGTCTTTCACTGAAGGATTCTGAAGATAAAAATAAAACAACCAAAATGTAGAATATAAAAATGTGTAAATCAGTGATCTGGTGGATCAGCACAGAGACCACACGTGAAATGACAATACTATCAGGTTGTGGGAATGAGAGGAAAATACAGCTAACTGATATTTCTTTTTTAACTCAACTGAATTGCATGTTCTTATGATTAATACAGGTCAGGCATTTGCTTATGGAACTAATATAGATGTATGAACTTTTCAGTGATTCTGCACATCTGTGAATAATAGGAAGGAAGCCTGCCAGAAACCTCATATTTAAACTCTTATAAATTACATGATCATAAAATTTATTGAGATGCTAAATATCGCTGGATATTGAAAACACATTATAAGTAAAAGTAATACCAATATATGTGAAAGGAGAATAGAAATGGAAAAGATAATATATAGAGTTGATATAGGAAGTGATAACTTTATTTTAGAAAAATGTACCTACAATGAAATGATAATGAATAAAATTCTTTTACATTCATTGGTTATGGTGAAGTGTGAAATCCCTTTTTAACTATGATTTTAGGATTTGGAAATCCAAAAGAAAGTCAAAGTTTCTACTGTTATAAGACCGTATTGACCAATTAAATAAATCAGTATTTTTTATAAGAGCATTTCACATTATAAAATACTCATTCTAATTTTCAAATATTCACCAAAAATAATATTTTATAGAAAATACCTAATATTTTATAAAATAACTGTGTATGTATATATTGTAGGATTTGTAAATATGTTCTAAATTATTATGCAAGCTACAGAAATTTTGATAAAAGATGTTTAAATTTGAAATGGATTTTTAATTGTTTGCACTGGTTTTATATAATTATATAATATAAATATTAATATTATACTCTATAGAAACATAAAATGATTTATCAGAGGACTTATGAGATACTGTTAGGTGTGTCATCAAAATCTGGAAGTAATGGAGGTGGAATTACAGCAAGTCTCTTTATCTGTTCTATAGTACATAATATTGTTGATATCAATATAAGAATGTTTTACCTATTTAAAATGTTGGAGATATACTTATTCATGCAAAACAAAAATAATACAGATAATATAAATTACACAGTCTCATTTGACTTTGGATTTTATTCTAATTTCATACAATTTTGAGTTTTAAAATGTTAAAACATTTACAAATAGAAGCAGCATAGAATATAAGTACTGAGGAAGAGTTACTTGAACTTACTTTTTTTTCTAGACATTTCAAACAAACAATCAATGTGTGTTAGTATGTATATGTGTTTGTCTTGTATACATTCAATAAGGTTAAATGTAGAAAAGCAGAGTTCTTCTCTTTAAATGTCATTTATTTTTTCAATTTTAGAATTACTGGAAACCTGGGCCATCATTCAGTGTCCACAGTATGTTATGAGTGACAGAGATGGATTCTGGGGCCAAAACCACGAGGTGATCTGCATTCAGCAGGTCACGTATAGCACCTGAATCTGAATTTTTAAAAAACTTCTCTCATTTTATGAATATCCAATGGGTTTTATGTGTAATGCAGACAGGACTGAGGGTAGAGATTAAATAATGATCATTATATAGGTCATATCAATAATTAGTGTCTTGCAATTTGAGGATCAGGACCAATATTTTCTTAACAGAAAGGTAATGAACAGAATAGACTAAGTTGTATAGAATTAAATAACTAGTTACAACAGAATAGAATGTAGAGACAGAGAAAGAAGATAGAGAAGAAAATAGAAGAAAATAAAAATATTGAAGCTGTGGCATATTAAATAGTTACTACTTTATATTATTATTTCACTTCACTTTTATTTCCATTGTATCTGCTTGTGTAGGTTTGAGTGTTTATACTGGGTTTCTATGTAAAATGGGTTGCTTACTGTGAGTTACAGTCAAAGTTTGAAAGCCAAGATAAAAGTAGCTCACATACACCACTTATCACTTACCAGTGAGTCTTATAATATTTTGATTATATTAACTGAATGAAGTACTCTTTGGGGTAAAATCTCCTGTAACTGTGTTTTATGGCTGAATAAAGGAAAGCATAGAAAGGCAGATGACTTGCACGCTATTAAACAGCCAATGAGCGGCCGTGGCAGAATCAGGGCCGCAGAGTGCGGTACAGGTTGCGCTCTCAGCCGCTGCTCCGAGGCTCCGGACAAGGACGGAGGCCGGCCCAGGATTTGTGAGCAGCCTCCTGACTCAGTATTATACAACACTCTTTCACTTCATCGGTTCCCACTCCTGTTAGCCTAAGTCCCCATCACAGGTCAGAGTTTATTGGCCTCATGGATCATTTGGTCCATAAAATGCTCCTTGTAAGGAGAGTGTCTGGGCTGAATGAGTTTATGGAGTTCTTCCCTTAATAATGCCCCTTGGTAATTTATAATAGGATTAATGTCTAACTGCACTTAACCAATTTAAAGTGGATAAACCTATTTATATATTTTTAATCTACTGACTGGGAAAATAACTTGACTATAAAATCATATTCAAAGGGCATTTATTAATATTATATTCCATATAACTTATTTTGATAAACATTGGCTTAAATCATCTATACATTATAATTAAGTTTCTGATGTTATAATTAATACTCTTAAAATTTAACTAATACTTACTTTTTAAACAACATGCATCTCAGAAAATAATGCAAAATGAAAGTGAAGATATGATGTCAAAGCTTTGTATGTGTATATTATCCACACGCTTGTTACAGAAGTAAACATATTTTTTGAATTTCTGATTCTACGTTACTTTTAAGAAAAATATTTAATGATATATGCCTATTTTTGTATATACATATTTTTCAAATAACACACGTTCACTAAGCAGAAATTTGCAAACTCTTATTGAGGTTGAATTCTTGCTGCTTTTGGCATTGTTACTCATTCTAATGTGTCTGTTTATGTTTTCTAAGCAGATGTATATATCTTATTACAAGTATAATATCTTTTTTATTTCTGCTAAGAATTTTTTAAAAGATTAAAATGAAATTAATTTTTCTAGTTCCTATCTACTTTAAAAAATAATAAAGGTCAAACACAGTGCTATATAGGAATGATTGCACCAACACTGCTATCCAGTGAAGGATGACAGAAGAGAGCTAAATTTTGGATGACAGGCAAGCCTAGCTTCTTTGTCATTAATGTACAAAGGTTTGAATTTTATATATAATGACGTTTCCTGATTTTTAATGTATGAAAATTGCTAAAATTTTATATTGGTCACAAGTATGTTATACGAAATTCAAGTACTGCTTATATATATGAAATGTAAATAATTTCAGGTTGGCCACTAATGTTAAAAACTAACCAATTAGATTCATAGATTAATATGCAAATAGAGGAAAAATTCATTCATTTCTTAATACTTTCTTAATATATTTTAATGTTTAATATGCTACCCTACATGTTGAATATTGCAATAAAGTAAGGGGACTGCCATTACATTTAACATTTATTTTTTAAACTTGTTCTGTAGCTTTAGAAGGTGATAGTTCCCTGATGCCCTGGAGTTATAAACTCACAAATAATTTAAAAGGGCAGCAAAAAAAAAAAAAAAAAAAAAAGAGAAACATAATGAATGTGGTTTTGATAATGTTTTCTAAAATAATAAAGTTCATACTTTTAAAATGTATAAGTATGTGAGTTTACCCCACATTTAGCAACAGAAAATAATTTACAAATATTATTAAATGAAAGAGGATTACAATTTTTGCAAATTGATCCCATCACCTTCTACCATCTAATGTTTCAGTTCTACTGGTGTATATTTATTTTCATGTTTTTGACCAGGAAGCCAAACTGCTTTGAAGAGCACTTTCTGGCTGAGTTAACGCCATTTTGGCTTGAATGGATGTTTAGGACTTAATATCTATCAAAAACAAATGGATAGTATAAAATTTTAGCATAGCTCATGTTAATATTTAATTTTAAACAATTTATAGACATTCATTTTACCACCATTTAATAAGAGATTTGTACTATTTTCAAAGTGATGATTGGTTTGGTTTGGTTACTCATTTAATGGCATTGTTATAAGTTTTATAGTTGAGACTATTAACGTAAGAAATGTCCAGCCCTTTGGAGAATGTTTATGAGTTTATTTGAGCCAAACTGATGACATTTGCAAGGAAACAAAATCTCAACGGATTGAGAAAATGCTCCACAGAATGGCAGTTTGCACCTTATTGTATATATTAGCATCAAAGAAGAAGATATGAGAGGGTTACAGGAAACCCACTGATGCTAGATTACAGATGTGGGAGAAAACAGAGTGGGTAAATCTCTGAGACTGGATAAAAAGTAAAACAAATAGACACATACTTCTTTCACATTGGTGGGTATAGGATGGTTACCTATTAACATTTACAGCACATAGAGATGGTATGAGAGAGAACAAGGAAACAGTTAGGGTCTGCGGTCTCCTGCTCTGGTGGGAAACTGTACCCGGAGAGGTCTAAAAAAACGAGATTTCTCTGACATGTCAACGATATGTTACTGTAGATGCAAAAGGACAATAGGCAAGCTCACTGAAGGTAAAGATGCACCATTGTTGAGAATGACATGGAACTAGGACAAGACCACCAGCCATGACTCACTGGTAGTTAGGAAGTTTTAATTTCACATCATCCTATGTGGTCACTTTAGGTGTCTGAGGTTGTAAGACCTGCCCTGCAAGCCTCCCCTGAGCTTGTCAGCTTTTGTGCATGTCCCTTTTTCCTCCACAAGAATGAAAAAGAGCTAACAGCCTGAGAAGGAAAAGCAAGAACATTTTGGGTGAGTCTAAAGTTGAGTCAGCATGTATTTAGTAAAAACAATACAGGGATTATCATCATAAGTATAACAAACGCTGACACAATAAGGAGAGGGAAATTTAAATTGTAAACGTGGACTGAAAAACAGACAGATGGTGATAGTATACAATGTATTACTATGCAGCAGTGAAACTAAGAAACCACTGATACATGTAATAACATGCATGAATCTCGACAGTGTGATACTAAGTGGGAAACAGACATAAAAGGCTACATGTGGCGTGATTTAATTTCTGTGACATTCTGGAAAAGGCAAAGCTCTTGAGGCAAACCTCAGGTTAGTGGTTGCGAGGATCTGTGGTTTGAAGTTGGAGTATTAACTACAAAGGGGCTCAGGGGAAATTCTTGAAATGATAAAGAAGTTCTGTGACTTGATTGTAGTTGTAGTTTGTCAAAGAAATACTGCCCTGGATGGAGTTAAACAGGCAGAGGAGAGTTTATTCAAGATTGCAACGAGGGAGAGAGATGACATACCACTCCTTTGAAACATCGCAGGAGAGTTTTTAAGTTTTGGGGTGAGCTAGTGGGAAAATATTGAAAAGTGTGTGGTGGTAGGTTGGCTCTTAGGCCATCTGCGTTCGCCAGTGCTGCTTATCACACAGAGGCTCCTTCCTCTCAGACACTAGTAGATATAGAAGCTTTCCGTCTTAAATACATTTCAAAACGGTAACTATCAGGTCTTTGCGAAAGACATTCCTTGCTTGTAAAGTTGTCATAAAAGGAGACTTCCTTCTCAAAAGGGCAAGTACAGAATTTACAATTGCAAGGGTTTTTGGTTGTTGTTGTTTTGGGGTGTTTTTTTTTTAGCAAATACTCTAAGAAAAGAGAAGTTAGGACCCAGAGTGAGAAACAAAACTGTCTAAAGTTTAGTCAAGCTGAGGAGAATGTCAAGGGCAACTTAGGTTCCACGGCTGTGTGTGTTTGTCAGAACTCATAGAACTCTACTGCTAAAAGAATGGATTTCTCTGTATGCAAATGATTTCATTGTAAGCTCAATAAACCTGGCATTTTAGAAAAAGGAAGCTATGAAAAATGTCATCATTGGTGTAGAATTCGAACAGTAGAACCATGATGCCATAGAGAAAAGGAAAAGTGAGGTTATAACCTCGCAGGAAGTAAGTCCCTTTCTCTTCTATGTATGGAATCTCAAACATCTTTTATGGGCAACATGATAAGCCATAAACCTAATATATACACAAGATAGCAGTTCTCCACTCAGAAATAGAGACCCAAACTGCTATAGGTGAAATATGTTCACTTGCATGTCTTGGTGTTTACTGAATTGCTAAGAAAAGCAAGAAGCTGTTACCCAGAAAAAATATTTGATTAAAATTGATACAGTGGTATATTCACATGCTCTACCACACTTGCTAGCCCATCCTCAACAAATTGGAGCAATTGTCCTATTCTTTCAACAACCGACGTACATAGTTATGATGAAAAGCATCTCAGCAGGAGAGATCTTTGCTTTTTATCATGTGCCTCTTTCTCAGAAAGCAGCAGCATAGTGGCAAGAAAAAAAAAAAAAGGAGCGTCTCTGTATGTTGACTCTTACACTGCTGAATGCTTTATTTTAATTCCAGAACCAGAGTGTCCACTCTCCTTGTAGTGGTGACTGGAGGACAAAGTTCTCATTTTCACCAGGGTGTAAGTGACAAGGCGTTGGAGATGCAAGAAAGGAGGATCTCCAGGAAACAGCATGCTTTATGTATCTCGTTAACACAGAATTCACAAGTTCCCCTCTCCCCACCCTTTAGTCCTTTCATCGAAAATACAAAAGGCTTATTTAGCAGCACTCCTGGGCATAAGCATAAGAGAACCAATCAATCAAAACAAATACTTCTTTTCTGAGGCTCCTTCATGACCTTGGATAGTGTGACAAATGACTAAAAAGATGGGACAGACAGAGGTTTCATGATAAACCAGAAAATTATGTGCTGCTACGTGATGAAGAGAAATAAAAATGGAGAGAGCTAGACATACGTTTAGTTTAAATAAGACTTGATAAATTCTGTAACTGCTTTGTACAGCCTTGGCCCCAGATCAGGGCTTGTTATGGTTCTTACCACATCTGCTTTCTCAGTACGATAGTGCTTACAGCTATCTACTCAATTATGGCCAGAGTTCCTAGCAGTTATTGATAACCACACCATAGACTTCATATCTGAACCCGCACAGGCGGGAGGAAGGCAGGCAGCGCAGTGCATTTCCTAACCTGCACGTATCTCTCTGAAACAGGATGGTGATGACTCAGTTCTACAATTGAGCTTGTGATTCTCACTGTGGTGAAACTTCTTGTGTCATTTTTATTTTTAGCTCCCTGACACAATTACAGAAAATTATTGTCAGAAAATCACATCTTCCATGAGGAAGAGCCCCGACTGCTTTGAGAGGTTCTAAACGTTGAGACAACTCATGAATGCCATGCAGTGCATTTTTTGGTGGGGAAGTGGAAGATAAAAATGTGTTTACTAAAAGAAAGAAGCAGGATTGCAAGACAGCTTTAGTTTTATCTTTCTCATTCTCTGCTCTCTCTTTCTGAACCCTGCCTTTTCGTTCTCTCTGCTACAAAAATCCACACTGTTCCAAGGTCTACCTGTCTCTTCAAAATCAGCTCTCTGTGATTCAAGTATCTATTTCCTGCATGCGAACGGAGCTAAGTTAGGAACAGATAGTTGATGAGAATGACAATTTTGAGTAGCTACTTTCCCACTTCCCTCACTGAGATGCAAGTGAGTAAAATGAATTAGTTTTACAGCCAGAGGTGTTTGCAAGCTGAGTTCAGTAAAACCACGCCATAGTAATTTGATATGTCAGAGTGACTTCAGTACCACAAAGTAATGGGCCAAAGTTTCACAAAACTCTATGTGATAGAATTTTTCATTATTAACCACTTTACTTATGTAATTGCTTCTTTATTTAAAAGCAGTATTTGGACTTTTAGGTGTACAACAGTTGAAAATTTAGATACTATATATAGAAAAGTGATATTTAGATTCTACAGTTAGATTTTTCAGTAGTTTTAACAATATTGATAGGCTTTTACTTCCCAGCCAGTGACCAGTTTACTTAAAATACAATAAATGATGTAGAACAAAGATATGACTACACAATCCAAGTAATATTCTATAAGATAGTTGTTATATGATAGTCACTTCTGATACAGTTTAGTAATTAGTAGCTTACTAAGTACTAATTACTATATTAATATAACTAGTACCAAAATATAGTGGCAGCTATATTAATCTATATTAATAGCACTTTCAATAATTTTGTATTTTTATGAATACATGTTATTTATAATGACACTCTAGAGTTGCAAGCCATTACGTTCTTTATTTCAAAGTTTAAAAAGCCTTTATTAACACCTCCCTATTACACAAATATTCTCATGCTTCCTACCCTATTTTATGTTTGTTAAAAAGTATCAGCTGTAGAAAATAGAATGTAGCACTTTTTTTTTTCCCCATGGCAGAATGCGCTTCTTCGTTTTTAATGCATGAGCAGGCGGCTTGGTTCATTAAGCTCAGTGGCACTGATAGTAAACTAAAGAGGAATGAAAGGAAGAGAAACTGAAATACCATCATCCCACTAATGATACGAAAGCTGCTCAGCTTTATTGGGAGACTGCCCAGACATCCACTAATGGAAGGCATGGTCCAGGATGTGAACTTGGTGTTGGAGTGCCAAAACTACAAATCTAGAGGAAAAAAAAAGCGCTGCCTAGAAGGATGTCTGGAATAATTTAAGGAATTTTCCAGCATTTCGTGTGTGTGTGTGTTCCTGTATTTGTTGGTAGGGGACGAGAGAGAGAAGTAACGGAAGGAAGAAATATTTCATTATCTCAAGAAAATACTGAATAAGAATAGCAATTCTATCACAGAAATACATGTATCTCAGAGTGCATGTTTTGGAGAGTATCCAGATAGTTCAGTGTCACTTTTAGATTTAAGAAGCATAGCTTCTGTATATTAAATAATTTTGGATAAATGTGTACTTTTTAAAGAAGGGACTTGAATTCATGGCTCTTCAGATACTCATATACTTCCACAGCACAGTGCTATTTAGGTATTTACCAACACTCAGTTATAATAATTAACACTATGATTTCTTTTATAAATGAAGATTATTGTTCCCAGTTTGCTCCTGCACATGAGGAAGTGTACAGAAATGTGCCCTTTGAAACAGGGAAAGAAGCAGATTCTCTGTTCACATTGGGCTTATGCCCAGTTTAAACAGAGAGTCACTCAGCTGGGGATGGCAGCTTTCGTGGCCTCTGGCTAACACAAACCCTCAGTGACTTTTCACAGCCACTTGCAGTCAAGTCCCAGCAGGCTCCCAGTGTCTGCAGCTGCGGACCCTGGGGAACACCTATGTGGTCCTGAACGCCTGCTCACAGGCACCCTTCTGATTCCAGCTCTGCTTGTTCTGTGTGGGGAAATTGGAAAGCCGGTACAGAATGGACATCCTTCTCACCACATTTCCTCTTCCTCCTTTTGTAAATCCTCAGAGAGAGGTAAACCTTTTGGAAACTGCTCAGGTGTGCATTGAAAACACAGATCACAGTTTGGGTTCAGTGACCTTTGTCCTTTAAAAGGGCAAAACACAGAGCTAAATAGAGAAATTTCTTTGATAAGTTTAATGATCCAACAAAGGCAGATGAATCAACAGAAGAGGAACAATAAGAAGGCCAGGTCTGATCATTGTACTGGTATTTATGCTGAACATTTAAACGTAGTAGGGGAATTGATCCATGGTTAAAGCTTTGGCTGATGGTGGACTTCCCTTAGAAGGCAAATGGTAGAACGTTTTATGATACTAAGAAGACACTATTAGGGTAGGGCATAGAATATATAGAAGCCATGGAAAGTGTCTAGCAAGATAGTCTTAAATAGAAATGACTTTTTAGATTAAAAAAAAAAAGACTTTTGTGAGAAAGACATATAAGGTATTTCCGTGTCCAAAATGCTCACAGTCCGGCAGAAATCATTCCCTCTTCCAGGCTGTCCGTCAGGAACAAAATTACAATAACATAGTTACACTGTGTTATTACAGTCTCTCCAGTTCATTTAAATTATTACTCCTATATGTTTCAAAGTGTCTCTAGAAGAGAAATTAACTATGCTATCCACTGAAGGACTAAAAGGCCTTGATACAAATAGAAGCCTCTTTGAGTTGAGTGACATCAGGGGTGAGTTGGAATGTGGGCTGGCTTGGCAATACTGTGTAAATGCATAATCCCTGTTTGTGCTTGAACCCTCTCTCCCTTTCTTACCAGTTTTTCATTAAATGTTGAGCCCAGGAACTTCATA
Source organism: Micronycteris hirsuta (assembly GCA_004026765.1). NCBI lineage: Eukaryota > Metazoa > Chordata > Mammalia > Chiroptera > Phyllostomidae > Micronycteris > Micronycteris hirsuta. The sequence goes on from PVJI01027380.1 coordinate 14,151, forward strand.
GTTTTAAAAGCTATTAATAAAAGATACACCTTGGACCTTAATGTTAATTAAGCACAGTCTTTTAATATTCCATATTAATAAATAGCTTATAGACAATACATAGGTATTTTCCTAGGAACTCGGGGGATGAAATGTTATCTAGAAAACTTCTACACCCAAGTTTTTTAGAGCTTGAGACAGAGCCTATAAACACATCGATACGGTGTCATTGTTTGAAATGTGCCCTGTGCAGGGCACACAAGGTGGAAGATGAGACAGATACAGGCTGGCATGGCAAAGCCTGACTCAAGGAAGAAGCAGGATTTGAGCGGAGCGTTAGAGAGCAGCGGGAGAGGTGTCTGGAGACTGAAACACTAATCGGGAAGGAATATTGTGGGAGCAGTGCAGTCCAGACAAACGCGGCAGCAAAGTGAGGGGTGAAGAGGGGAACATTGAGGGCTTAGGGCCCAGGAAATGCATTATCAGGAGAGAAAAATTTTTACATTGGATTCTAGCCTAGAGTCAAGAAGTGATAGAGAGAAACTTTAATCCATTGCTGATATGAATGTGTAAACCAGAAATTAGCTGACACTAAAGACTTACTGAGATAGGTAGCAATAGAGTGCAAGAAATGTTTTTGAGAGAAACAGCATGTAGGCTGTCGTTTTTTTTTTGTTTTTTTTTTTTTTTTAATTCACAAAACATAATACAGGAATTTTCTCCTTTCAGGAGGTAATATTTTCAGAGATGGGAATAAAAGGAAAGTAGAGAAAACATTTTATCCATTATGGAGACATAGCCTACCCCCTTGTTTTCTCCTCTACATCTTCAAAGGCATTCATTCTGTTTCGTGACCTAAAAACATTATACGCTTGATCAGTCTGGAAAAGCATTTATTTTATAGATGGTCTGGTCGACTGTTGATATGACATCACCTAAACAAATGTTACAATGAAGGAAAATCATGTAGCAATGGCATCCTTTCCTTATACTGCCTTCATTTTACCATCTTTTCCTAAAAAATTAGCATAAACAGTACAAATCCACTCTCCCAACACACATCCAGAAAAAAAAATCAGCCTAATTCATAGAATTCTTTTAATAATGAAAACAGAGTAGATCACCTAGCGTGTATGGGCTATTCTACTTACATAAATTAAGAATCAGAAACAAGAATAAAATAACAGTGATACGATACCCACTATACTGTGGATGCTGTGAGGACACGGAGAAAGAAGCAGTTAGATCCTGAAAGAGGTCGAGTGAAAAAACCAGTAGCAGGTGATATATAAGATCATTCTTGAATGATGATTAGGAGTTCCGTTAGGTGAGCAAGCGGGAGCAAAAGCCCTCAAGGTAAAGAGTGCAGCAGATTAGGAGGGGAGGGGAGGGGATGGAGGGTTGGCACACAGTTATGTTGCAGGAAGAACTGGTTTTCTGCAGAGACTGGAACAGCACTCCCCATACTGTACCCCAGGAAATGGTGTGCTGGGGAAAGCAACAACTAAACAAGCAAACAGAAAACCAGGAATAGCAGTAGTAAATATTGAAACCTCCAGGTTTCATTCCTGGGGACGTCTTGACCCCTTTAATAAGCTAGCGTGTTTCATTACTCGGCCATCAGACACTGTCATTATTTCAGGAGCCATCTAACGCTACTAGTGTTCATGAAACACAGCTTAGGAAAGGCAGTGTTAGAGTATCCTCAGTCAGTAATAAAATGTGCCTATTATGTTTAAAGAAAGAAATATGGGGATGTTTAAGATTCATTGGATGCTTGAAACTGTGGCAAATTATTTTAAACAAAAAAAAATAGATACAAACATACATTGGCATTGGTTATACAACTGGCAACATATCTATGGCATCACAGGCATACAGAAGATGAATACAATACAGTGTAAGTCTCTAAGTAGCTGCCAATGGGTACAAGTTTTACAAAGGAGTGAAGGAGTATTTCCATCTCTTGGAGCAGCTGACCGCCCCTGAAGCAGACACCTTCTGATCAGTCTTAGAGGTGATTAAGATGCCCAGCAGGGCTTTCTTTCTCAGCAAGGGGGCCAGTATGGACCAAAGTTCTGTGTCAAGTTCAGGGGATGTGGAGGAGCCCTGGCTTGTCTGAGAGTGTGTACCATGTTCTGAAAAACAAAAGATGCCTGGTATGTCTGAAGGACTTTATATAAGTTATTTTATTTACAACTCAAAAATATTAGCATCTCCCATTTCTTACAGAGGAGATCACTGAAACGTAGAAAGGTTTAGCAATTTGTCCAATGTCACACGACCAGTGTGAGTGCTGAGGCTGGAATTGTGGTTCCAGAACCTACAGTTGTTGCTGCAACCTAAAACTCAGTATTTCAAGATTTTTATAAGCAGTAACCAATTTACTGAATTTATTTGTTGAATTATTGTGGTATGTTGTTAAGGGTAATACCAAATATATTCCATGACCCTACTACCCCATTACCTGCCTTCTACATATTGTGTCAATGAAATAAATACCTTGTCAGTTAGTTCTTCTAATGTTGCAGATGGGCATCTTCATTTCTTGTGTACAAAAATCAATCAGACCTTAAGACAGAAAAATTTTCATATTAGGACTATGAAATATTAAGTACAGTAGAGCCCAGGAAAAATACCAGAATAAAATTATATATTTTTGCTTTAAATTTTGCTTTCATGCCCAGTAATATGATTATTTGCTTTCCTACATTTTTTGTGGTCCGGTGAAGTTTCAAGATCTCTCTACTCACAACTGCCAGCCTTCAATGACTGAGTGGACCATCCCGTTTGAAAGGCACATATCTCATCCCTCATCAGTTTCCCTCCTGTTAGGCATCGTTGCTGTCACAAGTGATGATATCTAATGTTTGAACTTCATAGGATGGTTTCACCCAGGGGCTTTTTAGGCAGCTGTGTTTGGCGTTTCATGCACATTAAAAGGAATGCCCCCACTGTAGCTTCCTAACAAAGTACTAGTCATAGCGTAAGTACTATGCATGCAACCAGTGTTTTATCATTATTGAACTTCCTTTGATTTATTCTTTAGTGCTTCAGTAGCACAATACAGCCAATCTCTGGTTTGCTCCGTTCACTGCCACTATGCATTGAGTTGAGTGTTTTGCAGCTATTTTTTTTTCTCTACTAACAACACGCCCTTTCTCATCCTGTGTCCTCAAGCATTTGTTGGATTTGTCTTTTGGCTCCAGGATTTGTTTGCATTCATTTGTACCGAATTACATTTTTTTTATTTTGTCTTCAAGCCAAGCCATTTAAATTACCTAAATGTGTCAGTAAGTTCTAAAGGATGTCTCCTTTCATTTCCTATTCTGCTTTTTAATTTTCTAGTATTAGTAATTGTGCAACCTATTGTAAATCTAATTTGAATATTTTTTATTCAATTTGATGCCTGATGTATTGTTTTACAAATACATTTTTGAGAATTCCTTTCATGTTTCTTTCCTATCCCTGGATCCAAGCAAAATGAGTAGAACCATCTTTTGTTTAAGATAACTTTTATTTGAGGTTATTTTTAAAATGAGCAAGGTGGGAAAATGGATTTTTACATATTCATGTTATTAATCCTAAATTGCCATTTGATATTTGTAAGTGCATTAGCTTTTCCCCCAAGCTATTCTATTATGT
>PVJI01027381.1:0-17776 GCA_004026765.1 Micronycteris hirsuta
TATTCATTGCCATTTTTTTTTGTACCTGTGTTCCTCACTCTCTCTCTTTCCCTTCCTTTCCTTAAATCAGTCCCTTTAGCATCTCTTGCAGAGCTGGTTTGGTGGAGGTGTATTCTTTTAGACTTCTTTTGTCTGGGAAGCTCCTTATTTGGCCATCTATCTTGATTGAGAGCCTTGCTGGGTAGAGTAGTCTTGGTTGTAGGCCTCTAGTTCTCATTACTTGGAATATTTCTTGCCATTCCCTTCTGGCTTGGAGTGTTTCCATTGAGAAGCCAGCTGCTAACCTTATCGGGGTTTCCTTGTATGTTACTTCCTGTTTCTCTTGCTGCCTTTAAGATTCTCTCTTTGTCTTGAAATTTTGCCATTTTAATGATGATGTGTCTTGAAGTGGGCCTGTTTGGGTTCCTTTTGATTGGGACTCTCTGTGTTTCCTGGATTTGTGTGACTTTCTCTCTCATCAGATTAGGGAAGTTTTCCATCATTACTTTTTCAAACACATTTTCTATTCCTTGCCCTTCTTCTTCCCCTTCTGGTATCTCTATTATACGAATATTATTACGTTTCATATTGTCCTGGATTTCCCTTAATACCTCTTCATTCTTTCTGAGTCTCTTTTCCTGGTCCTGCTCTTTTGGGGAGTTTTTTTCTACTTTGTCTTCCAGCTCGCTGATCCAATCCTCTGCTTCATCAAGCCTACTTTTGATTCCTTCTATTGTGTTCTTTAGTTCAGATATTGTATTCTTCATTTCAACTTGGCCCTTTTGGATAGTTTCTATTTCCTTTTTCATGCTGACATAGTTTGCAGTGAGTTCATCGTAGTTTCCCTGTAGTTTCTGGAAATTCTCTGCAAGATCATCGAGCTTCTTGAGCTTCCTGATAATCAATGCTTTGAACTCGATATCTGATAGTTGGCTTGCCTCTGTTTCGTCTATCATTCTTTCTGGGGCTTCTTCCATTCCTTTCATTTGGGGGTTGCTTCTTTGTCTTCCCATTGTTTGTGAGACTCTTCTTGCTATCCTCTGTTTCTTAAATTAATCTGTCAAGTTCTCTGGAGTAGCAAAGTTAATTTTGTCTCACTGTCTCTGTTTTTTGGACTGGCCTCTGTCCAGAATTGCCTCTGGTCTTTTCACAGTTCCAGGTTTTTATGTCTCTCCTGTAGGTAAAGAGGAGAGAGGACGAGGGGAAAGAAAGAAGAAAAAGAAAGAAAAAGAAAAGGGAGTGAAGGTAGGGAGAAAGAATACTATAGGGAAAGGAAGGGTGGAAGGAGGAATAAAGTATAAAGAAGGAAAGAGTGGAAGGACGAATTAAAAGAAACAAATTTTATCTTTTATAAATTAAAAAATAACAAAACAAAACAAAACAAAAAAGTAAAAAAAAAAAAGAGAGATATGAGGAGGAGCGGCCTAAGAATACTAAAGGAGAGGGAGGAAGAAGGAATTAAAAACTAGTGAAGGACAGAGAGGAAGAAGGACTAAAAAAAAAAACCAGAATAAAACAAAACAAAACAAAACAAAAACAAACAAACAAAAATAAAAACACACACACACAAATAACCCTTCAGCTTTCTGATTTTAAAGCTGTCCGGTCAGGCTGCGTCCGGCTTGGAAGATATTAGTTTTGCTTTTCTTCCTTCCTGAGGTGTACCCTTCACTGTTGTCCCGCCCAGTTCCTCGGTGTGCTTCTGAGTCTAAACGGTCTTTTGATGTGCATCTGATAGGGGCAGCTCTCCCATCGCCTATTTTCTCTCTGCTGGTCTAACTAATAAGTTCTTTCTGCGCCCTTTCTGGATAGTTTGGACCCCGCTCTGAGTCAAGAGTTTGTGCAGTCTGCAGCTCCGGTCTGCCACTCCCCTCAACAGGGTGCTTCTGCCTTATTCCCACAAAGCTGATTGGTCCTGCCAGGCTACGTGCGCTGGGGCTGGATAGCAAGGGCTTTGTCCCCAGCTATCTGCGTGAGCTCCGCACACCTGTGCTGGCTTTTAATTCTGTCCCCGGGTAGTGCGAAGCAAGCGCCAACCGAGGGGCCCCAGTTGCGCACAGTCCCTGTTATTTTTGAGCTGTGCGTCTGTGTTCACTCTCTTGTCTGTCCCTGGAATGTGAGCCAAAGAGCTCTGGCTGAGGGGCCCAGTTGTGCACTGTCCCTGGTCGTTTTGAACTGTGCACGATTAGACCACAGATTGTGGGGTGCTCACAGCCCTTAGCTTCCCGGTGGAGCCGCTGACTGAAAGCTGTTCCCAATTCTTCCGGAATGAGCTGGGAAAGGCCTTGGTCCCGAGCTCAAACAGCCTCCAATTCCCCTTGATGGAAGCGCAAGCTGCCGCAGGCCGAGGGCCGACCGTGTTCTCACTCTGGTGCTACAGGCAGACTTCCCTTGGTCTCCGATCTGGGTCGCACCCTGATCCCAGTCGCCTACCGATCCTGGTCTCGCACAAGATCCCAGTGGCGCACTGACCTCGGGACTGTTGGGGGCGGGGCCTCTCCAAATAGCCACAGAGCACCACTTTTTTTCCTGTTTTTCCTCTCTGAAAAATTCTTCCTATTTACGCCCGCCAGACCAAACAAGCATCTGACCACTCACAAATCCCACTCTGGCTCCTTCCCCAAGAATCTTGTGTCCGATCCGGGGGGCTGCCGGGTCTGGGACCGAAGCCCCGCCCCGCTCCCCCTACTCTCCAGATGGGGACCCTTTCGTGTCGAAGCACTCTGTTTACCGTATGAATGTTCAAATTCCCCTGTAATCTTGGGCATCAATCATCATATGTGTTGGAATACTGCTGAGTTTTCGCCCCGTTCCTCAGAAAATCAACCAGTGGGCAGGAGGAAGTAAACTCTGTTCCCCCTATCTCGCCGCCATCTTCCCTTCAGCTTATACTATTTCAACAGTAACACTTTTTCATGTGCGTTCCTGAATGTTGACTATATAGGTATTACCTCAGCCATTTTGCTATCAAAATGTCCATAAAACCAACTTTTCACACAGAGCCTTAAGCGCAATAGCTTAATTCAGCTTCTACTATCAAGCCAACATACATTTCATCTTGTACTGATATCACTGCATTGATTTTTTCTTATAACATTGCAGAAGGCTTTTAAGGAAACCCATTTCCTAAGAAATGGTTTTAGTCCTGAATGATTTTCATGGTTTAATACTATTCACTACAACACTCTCAGAGAGATCGGCACTCTGTGACAGAAAAGAGACTATTAGATCCATCCTACTTTTGTACAGTCACTATAATGTTTTGTCCAAGTAAGGTAATATGGTGCAGAGGCATGACTTAATTGGAATTCATTTTTCTCCTGGAGATAATACCGTGGAGGAAACTCTACTACAGCCGCTTTTTCTAAATCAAAAATGACCTACTTCTAACACTAACCCTAATGCTAACCTAACACTAACGCTAACCCTAACCCTAACCCTAACACCAACACCATTCGTAACACTACTCTCAAGCCAGGATACATTTCAACTTGTACTAAGGCAGTTTGTTGGCTTTTTATGATAACACTGTAAAAGGCGTTTAAGGAAACCCGTTTTGAACTAAATGTTTTTATTCTTGAATAACTTTTCAACCTTTGAAACTATTCAATACTGCTCTACAGGACAGAATTGCTTTTTGTGAGAGAATGTAGACTGGTAGAAGATCCTCTTTTGGAACAGTCACTATACAGTTTTGTCCACGTAACATAATTTAGTGTAGACGCACGACTTAGCTGTAGGACACTTTTCTCCTGAAGATAATTTGATGGAGGAAACTGTTCTGCAGCAGTTTCTACTATTTCAACGGTAACACTTTTTGTTGTGCGTTCCTGAATGTTGACTATATAGGTATTACCTCAGACATTTTGCTATAAAAATGGCCGTAAAACCAACTTTTCACACAAAGCCTTAAGCCCAATAGCTTAATTCAGCTTCTACTATCAAGCCAACATACATTTCATCTTGTACTGATATCACTGCATTGATTTTTTCTTATAACACTGCAGAAGTCTTTTAAGGAAACCCGTTTCCTAAGAAATGTTTTTATTCCTAAATGATTTTCATGGTTTCATACTATTCACTACAGCACTACCAGACTGAAATGCACTCTGTGACAGAAAAGAGACTATTAGATCCATCCTAGTTTTGTACAGTCACTGTAATGTTTTGTCCAAGTAAGGTAATAAGGTGCAGAGACATGACTTAATTAGAATTCACTTTTCTCCTGGAGATAATACCGTGGAGGAAACTCTTCTTCAGCCGCTTATTCTAAATCAAAGATGACCTACTTCTAACACTAACCCTAACCCTAACCCTAACGCTACCCTAACCCTAACGATAACCCTAACCTTAAGGATAACACTAACCCTAACCCTAACCCTAACCTTAACACTACTCTCAAGCGAGCATACATTTCATCTTCTACTAAGGCACTTCATTGACTTTTTGTTATAACACTGTAAAAGGCAATTAAGCAAACCCGTTTTGAACAAAATGTTTTTATTCTTGAATGATTTTCAACCTCTCAAACTATTCAATACAGCTCTAGTAGTCAGAATTGCTTTCTGTGAGAGAATGTAGACTGGTAGAAGATCCTCTTTTAGGACAGTCACTATACGGTTTTTTCCAAGTAACATAATTGAGTGTAGACGCACTACCTAACTGGAGAACACTTTTCTCCTGGAGATAATACGATGTGGAAACTGTTCTACAGCAGCTTATAATATTTGAACGATAACACTTTTGTTGTGTGCTCTTGAAGGTTGACTACACAGGTATTACCTCTGGCTTTTTGCTATTAAAATGGCTGTAAAACTACATTTTCAATTAAAGCCTTAAGCGCAATTGCCTTATTCAGGTCCTACTATCAAGCCAACATACATTTCATCTTGTACTGAAATCACTGCATTGACTTTTACTTATAACACAGCAGACAGTTTTTAAGGAAACTCGTTTTGTATGAAATGTCTTATTCCTGAATGATTTTCAAGGTTTCATACAATTAACTACAGTGCTACCAGACAGAAATGCACTCTGTGAGAGAAAACAGTCTGTTATTTCAATCCTTTTTGTACAGTCACTATAATGTTTTTTTTAAAGATTTTATTTATTTATTTTTAGAGAGAGGGAAAGGGAGGGAGACAGAGAGGGAGAGAAACAACAATGTATGGTTGCCTCTCACATGGCCCTCACGGGGACCTGGCCCGCAACCCAGGCATGTGCCCTGACTGGGAATTGAACCAGGACCCTGTGGTTCCCAGCCCGTGCTCAATCCACTGAGCTACACCAGCCAGGCCTGTTTTTTTCAAGTAAGATAATAAGGTGTAGATGCATGACTTCATTGGACTTCATTTTTCTCCTGGAGATAATACCGTGATGGAAACTCTACTACAGCCACTTATTCTAAATCAAAGATGACCTATTTCTAACCCTAACCCTAACCATAACTCTAACCCTAATGCTAACCCTAACCATAACCCTCACAGTAACCCTAACCCTAACGCTAACCCTAACCCTAACCCTAACGCTATCCCTAACCAGAACCCTAAACCTAACACTAACCCTAACCCTAACCCTAACGCTAACCCTAACCCTAATGCTAACCCTAACCCTAACACTACTCTCAATCCAGCATACATTTCATCTTGTACTATGGCACTTCATTGTCTTTTTTTTTATAACACTGTAAAAGGCAATTAATGAAACCCGTTTTGAGCGAAACATTTTTATTCTTGAATGATTTTCACCTCACAAACTATTCAATACAGCTCTACTAGTCAGAATTGCTTTCTGTGAGAGAATGTAGACTGGTAGAAGATCCTCTTTTTGAACAGTCACTATACGGTTTTGTCCAAGTAACATCATTAAGTGTAGACGCACGACCTAGCTAGAGAACAATTTTATCCTGGATATAATATGATGGTGGAAACTGTTCTATAGCAGCTTACAATATTTCAATGATAACATTTTTGTTGTGTGTTCCTGAGTGTTCACTATATAGGTATTACCTCTGGCATTTTGCTATTAAAATGGCTGTAAAACTACTTTTTCAATTAAAGCCTTAAGCCCAATTGCTTTATTCAGGTCCTTCTATCAAGCCAACATACATTTTATGTATAGTATAAGTTGGTGATCAAGTTTCATTTTGCATGCAGCTGTCCAACTCTCCTAACACCATTTTTCGAAGAGACTATTTCTGCTCCATTTTGTGCTTCTTCCCTTTTTATCAAATATTAATTGACCATAGAGATTTGGGATTATTCCTGGGCTCTCTATTCTGTTCCATTGGTCCATCTGTCTGTTCTCATGCCAGTGCTAGGTTGTTTTGATTACAATGGCTTTGTAATACAGTTTGATATCAGGTATTATGAACCCTTCTACTTTGCTCTTCTTTCTCAAAATTGCTGCAGCTATTCTGGCTCATTTATGGTTCCATATACATTTTTGAAGTGTTTGTTCTATATCTGTGAAATATGCCATTAGTACTTTAATAGGTATTGCATTGAATCTATAAATTGCTTTGGGTAGAATGGACATTTTGATGATATTAATTCTTCGGATTCATGAATATGGTATATGTTTCCATTTGTTTGTGTCTGTTGTATGCCACAATCGTGAGGACAAATGCTGGAGACTTTTCAGGTTTAAAGATCTTACTTTATTGGCCAAGCTTTTACCTGTGCAGGGGCGAACTCTCAGGGTGTCCGAAGGCACCGTACCCACAAGGGCTGCAGACGAGAGTCGCGCCTAACGCTTACAGCTAGGTCCTTATATAGGGAAATTGGCGTGATTTGGCAAGAGCAAGCAAGCATTTGAAAAAAAGCAGAGTTGGCGGTTAGCTATTGGCTACAGAGTTGGTGTGCGCGAGCTACAGAGTTGGCACGCATGGAAAGGGTGGGGTATACAACGGTTATGCTTGCCTAAGTGGAAAAATTTCAAAACTAAACAGTCTATAATCAGCACATAGCAGGGTGTTTACTCAACCTTTGGGGAGGTACATTCTGTCCTTTCTTTCTAGGGGACTTGCCTAATTTTCTGGTTCTCAACAGTGTCTTCCTTGATTTCTTTCTTCAGTGCTGTGTAGTTTTCTGAGTACAAGTCTTTTACCTCCTTGGTTAGGTTTATTCCTAGGTATGTTATTTTTCTTCTTACTATATCAAATTGGATTTTTTTCCTGATTTTTCCTTCTGATATTTCATTGTTGGTATACAAAAATGCCTTTTATTTCTGAATACTCACTTTGTATCCCACTGTTTTGTCAAATTCATTTATTAGGTTGAGCAATTTTTTGGCAGATTCTATAGGATTTTCTATGTACACTATCATGTCTTCTGCAAAAATGGCAGTTTTACTTCCTCCTTTCCAATTTGGATGCCTTTTATTTCTTTTTCTTGTCTGATTGCTGTGGCTAGGACTTCTGATACTATGTTGAATAGGAGTGTGAAAGTGGGAATACTTGTCTTGTTCCTGATCTTAGTGGGAAAGCTCTAAGTTTTTGTCCATTGAATATGATGTTGGCTGTAGGTCTCTCATATATGGCTTTTATTATGTTGAGGAATGCTCCCTCTATTCCCACTTTGCTAAGTGTTTTATCATAAATGGGTGCTGTATTTTATTTAAATGCTTTTTACGCATCTACTGATATGATCATTTGATTTTTGTCTTTCATTTTGTTTGTGTGATGTTTATTGAACTGTCATTGTGGACAACACACCAACTTGGTCAGGTAAGGGAAGGGAAGACAACACCAAGTGCTTTTTGATAAGGTTGTAAAGTGTGTTGGATTTCTAAGGAAAAGGGATTTCTTCCAATGTTGCCCTCTTTTGCAACTGCTTTTCATCTGTACCCTCTTTAGTAAGCAGGAGTCTTGCTCTCTCTCCCAAGTATTTGCCACAATCTTGTGGGCACAGGTTGAGCAATTAAGAGCCACAAGGGCACTCGCCACTAGAAGACACCCATGAGAGGATGAGCTAGAATATGGACCGGGACAGATCACTAGGTTTCCTACCAGCCACAAACAAAAGTCCACTCAATGAGAGGCACGTTGTTAAAACGCTCACAAGCCCATCCCCAGCAGCACAACCTCCAGCTAGGTTTAGGCTTGGGAGAAAGAGCAAAGACTTTCCATTTAATCAGCTTTAAAGACAGCAACTAGTTACAGGACTATTTACAAGCATATCAGCAAATTCTTTCTTTCAAGCCTCCTCTGCAGTCCTTTCAATTTTGCCTTTTCCCTCCATCTGCCTGCATAAGGAAAATCAGATAGTGAATGAGTGTTTCAGTTTCAACTGGACTCTGAATACTGCTTTCCAGAAGAATTTAGTGTCAGTCACAGGTTTTGTATGAGAGCTTTTGGCATTTGCCGAGCTCTGAAGAGAAAAGACAATTTCTCCCATTGGCTTGAGAAATTGGGCGCTCCCATGTGAGTTGAAACCTTGAGAGGGTGTCTGGGATCAATTCCTGAGATTTACAGGGGCCTTATAGGGACCTCCAAAATAATTTAATATAACTTTTGGCTTGTCCGGGGGATCACAGTATAAAGTTTGGTCATCTAGCACTTCAAGTCCCCCTTCACAGTCCTAAATGCTTGGGGAATGACCTGAGACCCATAAGCAGGGTTAGGGTACCCGGAATCTCCGGTACCCCTCCCTGACTGTCTTCCACCAAAAGCACATTTCGACCCACCACACTATATCCCCCAATAGCTAACTAGCTAGGGTTCAGCACATGTGGTGGAGCCTGAAAAGACAACAATTGAAAGAAAAAAAGAGCCTTTTAATAGCAAGAATGGGCTCTGGTTTATCTAAAGGGCAGGAAGTTTACCTGCATGTGTTACAGCAGCTCCCCCAGGGAGCAGGATGTAAGGTAAAAGAACAGCACCTCATTCAGCTTTTACAAACTATAAAGGAATACTACCCTGCTTTTCTTGACAAGGGAACCTTAGATATTGAAGTTTGGGAAAAGGCAGGTGACAAGTTAAAATCTTTACAGGACAGTGGTGTTTCTATCAGAGTTCAGAACTTACTAACTTGGGGACTAGTCAGGACTGCTCTCATGCCTATATGGGCTAAGAAACCAGAGTAGTTATAGAGGAGGATGAGAAGTCTAGTTCAGAGGAGGACGTCATATAGGATGTAACAGGAGAACAGGCCACAGAGGTTCTGCCTTCAGCCCCACCGAAGGACCTGCTACGTAGTTATCGCTCCTTGTCCCAACTCTGGGAGTGTTCCTCCTCACAGGGTGTGTCACCACCAAAAAAGCCAGCAAATTCAGACATATATCCTATCAGGACTATGTGACAGTGCCTTCGGGAGGCAGTGGAGGCTGGGGATTTGGATGCCCTTTCAGCCTTCCCCATTATAGTTAAGGGTCAAAGAAATGTCTATGAGCCCCCTCCCTTTTCTAAGGATTTTAAAAAGAGCATTAAGGAAAATGGGCTTCAGTCTCCTTATACTAGCAGGCCATTTCAAGCCATCACTGACATTTATAAAATGGCCCCTTGTGACTGGATTGCCCTAGCCAGGACTCTTTTAACCACAGCTCAATTCACTGTCTGGCATTCAGAATATTCCCAAAGGGCCAAAACCCAAGCAGCTGAAAATGCATGAATAAATAATCCTGTCACCCTCTCTATGCTGCTTGGGTCTGGTGATTTTTCCACTGCTGCAGATCAAGCTAAGCTTGATCCCCATGATTTTAGTCTAAGTGCTCAAACTGCTCTCAGAGCCATGAAAGCATGCCTGATGCTCAGGCCAAGGAAACTTCTTCCTTTGTCAATATCCATCAGGGTGCTACAGAGGCATATATTGACTGTTTTGATTGCCTGCAAGTAGCTATTGAAAGGCAAATAGATAATGACAGAGCATCCAAAGCTCTTTTGTGGCAGGTAGGTTATGAAAACGCTAACAAGGACTGCAGGGCCATTGTAGGACCCTTGCGAACTACCACCAGAGACATCAGTACATTTATCAAAGCTTGCCAAGATGTTGGCACAGAGCAGCATAAGGCCTCTCTCTTAGCTGCTGCAATTAAGGGAGATCTCAAATGTTACAATTGTGGAAAGCCCAGTCACCTGCACAAGGACTGTCCGTCCACACCGAGAGGGGGAAAAAGTAATAGCAAGCTTCCCCCCAAGGATCGTCTGTGCTGTGGCAAAGGTAAACGTTGGACAAAGGAATGCCGCTCTAAATTTGACAGAAGCGGCCAGCCCATTCAGGCAAACTTCCTAGGGGTTCCCCAACCCCAATCGGAGCTTTCAGAACAGCAATCGATATCAGGGAATTCAGGGAAATGCACAGTTTCCGACCTTCGTGCAGTCACCTGTGGGAGTGCAGGGCTGGACTTGGTCACCACCCACGAGCTCCTCTTAAAGGAACAGGATCAAGTAATTGTAGCTCCCACTGGTGTCTGGGGACCTTTACCCTCGGGAACAATTGCTCTAATCTTAGGGAGATCCAGTATTACTACCAAAGGCATTTTTGTTCAGCCAGGAGTCATTTATTCAGACTATCAAGGGGAAATTAAAATCATGCTTAAAGCTTCTGGCTATCATTTTATTCCTGCCCAAACACACATTGCCCAGGTGTTCCTACTGCCCTACATAACCTCAAAGACTCAAAATACAGTGAGGGGAGAAGGAGCCTTTGGTAGTCCAGACAATCAATCCATTTTTTGGACAGAATCAATTAAGTTAAATAAACAAATCTTATAAATAAAGATAAAGGGTAAAACTTTTCACAGCCTCATAGATACGGGAGCTGACATCTCCATTATCTCAAATCAGTTTTGGCCTCCAGAATGGACTTTAACAGATAGTGGAACATCTGTCATGGGCATTGGGGGAGTTTCTCAACCACAAGTCAGTGTGTGGTCTCTTAGGTGTTATGGGCCAGAAGGACAGGTAGGGAAAATTCGACTCTATGTTTTGCCCATGCCCCTTAATATTTGGGGCTGTGATCTCCTTAGCCAGCGGGGAATGCAAATCTCCCTACCGCCTTTTCCTTAGTGACCACTGCTCATATAACTCCCCTACTGCTTACCTGGCCCTCCAATATGCCAGTATGGGTTGACCAGTAGTCACTTAAAGGAGAGCAATTTGAACAGACCTGCCTTTTAGTTAAACAACAATTAGAAGCAGGTCATACTGAACCCTCTAACAGTCCTTGGAATACACCTATTTTTGTTGTACCAAAAAATTCTAGCAAATGGAGGCTTATTTATGATCTAAGAAAAATCAATGAATCTCTCCAAACTATGGGCCTCCTATAAGCGGGAGTCCCTAATCCAGCTTACATTCCCAAAGACTGGCCACTTTTAATTATTGACCTAAACGACTGTTTCTTTACAATCCCTTTAGCAGAGTGGGATCGAGAGCTTTTTGCATTTTCCCTCCCAGTCATTAATAATTCTCAGCCTTTGCAGCAATTTCAGTGGAAGGTTTTACCTCAGGGAATGCTTAACAGTCCAACTATCTGCCAGCATTTCATTCATACAGCCATTCAGCCATTAAGAAATCAATTCCCTGATTCAATTATCTATCATTATATGGATGACATCCTGATCACAGTTCCCTCACAAGATATTCTAGCAAACACTACTTCCTTTCTTAAAAACTCTGTGGCCTCTGCTGGACTAGTAATTGCTCCAGAAAAAATCCAGCATTCATAGCCTTGGAAATACTTAGGCTATATCCTTTTTAATAGGACAATTTGGCCTCAAGTCCTTCAAATTAATCCACCCAAGGATTTGACTCTTAATCGCCTCCAACAACTCCTGGCAGCAATTAACTGGGTGCAACCCAGCCTTGGAATACCTACACAACAGATAACTCATTTATTCAACATGCTTAAAGGGGACCCTGATCTTAACTCCCCCAGAGAATTACCCCCCAAGGCTCTATAAGAATTAACTATAGTAAATCAACATATTCAGCAGTGACAACTAACTAGAATTGATCCACAGTCTCCTGTCTGGCTTTTCTGCTTCCCAACCTTAGGCACCCCAACAGGTCTTATAGGACAGCTATCACCCCACTTAGCTATGATAGAGTGGCTTTTCCTGTCTCATCAGCCACAATGCACTATCACCACCTATATAACTGCATTGTTCCATCTTATTATAAAAGGACATGAGTGAACACAGCAGTTAATTGGATATGATCCTGCCTTTATTCACGTCCCCTTAACTCAGATTTATTTACAACAATTAACAGCTCAATCTTTAGAATTTTAGTGTGCCATAGCTGACTTTGTAGGAGGACTAGAAATTAATCTACCCTCAGATAGATTGCTTCAAAACATTCCATTCCTTCAAATAAAGCTAGCAGAAAAAATCAGCCCAACACCAATAACTAGGGTAAGAACTGTGTTTCTTGAAGGGTTCAGAAAATCCAGACAGGCTACTATTGAGGCAGGAGACAACATAGGAAGAACTCTGAGACTGCAATACTATTACTGGCCAGCGTCTAGCACCCTGATTGCCAGGAAATTCCTTTTCACCAATTAAGTAGAATAAATAGTAAACCGAGGCGGGGAAGAGGAAGAAGATGGGTCTCACGTGTTAACTCAGCAGTCCTGAGCCTGGTGTGATAATATTGCCAAGTGTTCCAACATTACAAGAAACACTATGTTAACAAGAAAGGAGGGAAATCCTTGAAATTCTATGTAGCATTTCCACTATCTGGGAAGAAAGCCTTGAAACTGTGCTTTCGTCCCAAGACCTGGAATGCGGGAGAGGGTACACGGTGCCCAAAGAAGTAGCCCATAAATAACTTTAGGAAGCACCCCAATTTCAATGAATTATCCACTGTCGTGTATTTATTTGTTTTACAACAAGATGAACAAATGGAGTCCGGAGCAAGATGAGGATTGGGGCTAACAGACCCCTACATATACCACATGTACCTCACATGTTAATCACTATGTAACTTTGTCTCTTATCCGACCAACTATATAAGTCCTGAGAACAAAGGACTCACTCTCTTGCTCTGGGGGCTGAGGGCGCTTTTGCTGCTCTTGGCTCCGGGGCCACTGGGCCTCTGGCCACCCAGCCTCAGGCTGCCCAGGGGCTCGCCACCCTGGTCCTCCGCTGCTCGCTCTTTTGCTGCCCTACTTTGCCCTGTAACTTTGCCTTTCACCTCTCTCACTCTACCCAGTTCCATTCTTTTCCATGGGAACGGGTCACTAATAAACTGATTCAACGCTAATAGATTTGCTGATTTGTAATTCTTTACATGCGTCAGCAAGAAGAACCAGGTCTCTCCCGTCTACACTATTACCTGGCAAGAAGGCAAAAACTGGAGAAACTTTGTATCCTCAGGACATTCCTCTATTCAGAGGGCCGAGTTTTTTGCTGCAGTCATGGCCCTGCAGCAATGGCCCCAGGAAGCTTTGAATATAGTCTGTGACCCAGGATATACTGTTTATACTATTCTGTATCTAGGTCAGGCATTAATTAAGACTTCTATTGACCCCAATCTACTTAACCTATTTTTGACCCTACAGTCCCTCCTTGACAAGTGAGAATACCCCCTATTCATTACTCATATTCGATCCCATTTGGGCCTGCCTGGCCCCCTGGTGGATGGTAACAATAATGCGGATGCCTTAGTCAGTGTCCTTACTGCCTTCCAGCAGGCAGCAGCTTCTCAACAGTTTTTTCTTCAAAACAGCCAGGTGCTCCAAAAGCAATTTAAAACTCCTCGCTTGCAAACTAAGCAAATTATTAAAGAATGTCCTGACTGCCAAGCCCTTACCAAGGCACCTTCATCAACAGGAGTTAATCCTTAAGGACTAAGTTCTCAAATATTTTGGCAAACAGATGTCATTCATTATTCTCCCTTTGGAAAATTCAAATACATTCATATTTCTATTGATACTTATTCTGGAGCCTTACATGCATCTGCTTAAACAAGAGAATCTGAAAAAAATATACAAGCCCATTGGCTTTGGGCCTTTAGTCATTTAGGATGGCCTCAGCAAATTAAAACTGATAGTGGCCCTGGATACCTTGCCCATTGTACTCAGGTTTTCCTTCAGCGTTGGAATATCCAGCATAAAACAGGAATACCTTACAATGCAACCAGTCAGGAAATTGTAGAATGGGCTCATCATACTTTTAAAAATCTTAAAAAACAAAAAATGGGGAGTCATGAGTCCTCCCCCAGAAACTTGACTATGGTAGCCGTGTTTACCTATAATTTTCAAATTGTGATTAATTGCTCTGTATTCCAATTGAAAAACATTTTCAGACAAAAGAGTCAAAACCACCTTACCCTCAGGTTTTATATAGGGATCCGCTGGGAGATGCCATTTGGCAGGGCCCTGTAGTTCTCTTAACATGGGGAAGATGGTATGGGTGTGTTTCCATTACTACAGGTCTTGTCTGGCTACCAGCAAAAAGAGTAAAACCTTGTCATGAGAAGGATAGACGTCAAGCTCCATAACCTGGAGGTGAACTGATCAACTGACAGACCAGATGGCCCAGCTATCATTGAACAACCAGAAGGAAAATGGACACCCACTGCGTCACACACGGGTCTGGGCCCACAATGGAGGAGGGTGGGGCCTGATCCAATGACAGGGGCTGAGGCTCAAGTGCCTCCTGCAGAGGGAAACAACCCCCCGATGCCCCATAATGTTCCATTTAGACATGTCCCCACCACATGGGGGGACATCAAGACTCTTAATACTTGAGCAGAGGAAATTCTTCCTGAAACAAGAGTAGAAGACACCCCAGAAAACAGGTTTATCGCTCACCTAGCAGTGCTGTCAGTCAATTTAGCTAAAACTTTGCTTTTAGTTTCCATTACACTTTTCCTAGGGGGGTAGGGCCTAGCTATTGAGGTTAATTCCTCTTATATCTATTGGGGCCACATTACTGATCCACCGGTATTTAAACCACATACCTGGTGGAACATTGAGCCTCCCTTTTCCACTAACGATACTCAGTGGACTGGAGGAGTGTGGATGCCCGCCGATGGCCCACTAGAAGAAAACAAACACTGGCTACCAGTGCCAAAAAATACTGTTTATGTTGCTGAACACTTACCAGTTTGTTTTTCTGTCCTTCTTAACACTTTGTGCTTTCCTTTAAAAGAACAACTTTATGCTGCAAGCAAAGAGCAAAGCAGTAATTACTATCAGCTTTCTGTGGTGGCCACAGTTGGCCTACGTACCCATGAGGGGGTTTACCATACTTCCAATCCCCCTCGGTTCCTCCTTGTACCTTAGACACCAGCTGTAAAGATTCAATCTTTTGGTATTTATGCTGAGGACCAAATGCCACCATCACTCTTC
Source organism: Micronycteris hirsuta (assembly GCA_004026765.1). Lineage (NCBI taxonomy): Eukaryota > Metazoa > Chordata > Mammalia > Chiroptera > Phyllostomidae > Micronycteris > Micronycteris hirsuta. Next base: position 15,276 of record PVJI01027381.1, read on the forward strand.
TCCCCAAAAGTCCTTTTGTAATAGAGAACTGGGGAGCTAACTGGAAAATATTAGCTAAGCCTGACACAACAATTGTCCCAGCTCAGCCTCAACAACTATATACTAATATGTGGTGGAAGGGACCCGGCACCAGGGCGCCTGTTATCAGAATTGTTTCTCCTAACCACACTAGCCCATGGCATTATAACTCTTGGAAAATGAACTTGCCTTTTGTTAGTAGGAAGCACCTGTATATAAAAATTGGTTGTGACTGGTGGGCGGGGAAGAGAAATGGTGGCTGAATAGGAGGGAGTGGGGTCCACTTCCTCCTGCCCACTGGTGAGACATCTGGCCAATTTTCTGAGGAGAAGAGCGATCACCCAGCTGCATTCCAGCATATAAGAAGATTGGCTACCAAGATTACATGGGAAATTGAAAGATCAGACGGTAGGGAGTTTGCTTCGGAACAAAAGGGTCCCGTGGGACCAGCGGGGAACAGGGAGGACTGCAGCTCCAGTCTCAGCAGCTGCCGCCTCTGTCCCAAGATCCTTGGGAGGGAGCTGGACTGGGATGTGTGAGTGGTCAAAATAGGCACTTCCCGGCTATTCGAAGAGGCACTGTCCCTAGCAGTCCAGAGGTCAGTGCGCACCTGGGGATTGGTCTGTGGTGGCTGGCGCTCCTTGCAAGAGGAATTGGAGATTGCACTAACCTGGAGACCCGAGGCCTATTGCTGCCCACTCAAGAAGAGCTGGGAACAGCTTGCAGCCCGGGGCTCCGGGGATAGGCGCGCCTTACGAAGCCAATCAGGGGCAGCTGGGGACTGTGCGCGACAGGGCGCACGGGCTGGCGGCTCACAAGTCCCGAATCCAGGGACAAAAGGGGACAGTGAACACAGGGGCACAGAGCTCACGCCCGGAGGGCTGGGGACAAAGAGCTGACAACCCAGGCTGACTGGCTCCGTGGGAGAAAGGCAGAGGAGCTCCATTGAGTCCCATTGAAGGGAGCCCCAGTCCTCACAAACTCTTGACACAGTGTGGGAGCCAGGCCACCCAGAAGGGGTGCTGCGAATTCCTAGCAACAGGGCTGGAGAGAGGACAGCAGCTAACAGTGCACCTCAGGAAGGGAGAAAAGGAAACGTGATATCTACCCAGCCTGTCGCACACTGGAGGACCAGGGGAGCAGGCCTAACGGGACACTTTTAAAGCCAGCCAACAGAAGTTTGGTGTATTTTTTTACCTCTCTTGTTTTTTGTTTGTTTGTTTGTTTTGTTTTCCCCCACCCTTCTTCCTATTGGTCCTTCCTTATTTTTTTTAATTCCTTCTTTCTTTCCTTCATTTAGTATTCCTAGTCTTCTCCTCTTTTTATTTCTTATTTTTTTTTATTTTTCTTATTATTTTTTCTTTTCCTTTTATCCTTTTTTCTTTTTCTTCTTTTTCTCCCTTCCCCTCTCTTCTTTATCCACAGGCGAGGCATTAAAACCTGGAGTTGTGAAGAGAATAGAGTTGGACTCAAATAAGGGTCAGCCCAAAAACAGAGACAGTGGCACAAAATTAACTTTGCTGCTCCAGAGAACTTGACAGATCAATTTAAGAATCAGAGGCTAGCAAGAAGAGTCTCACAAACAATGGGAAGACAAAGAAACAATCCCCAAATGAAAGGAAAGGAAGAAGCCCCAGAACGAATGATAAATTAAATGGAGGCAAGCCAACTATCAGATATTGAGTTCAGAGCATTGGTTATCAGGAAGCTCGAGAAGCTCGATGAGCTCACAGAAAATTACCAGAAACTACAGGGAAACTATAATGAACTCACTGCAAACTATGTCAACATGAAAAAGGAAATAGAAACTATTCACAAGGGCCAAAAGGAAATGAAGAATACAATATCTGAACTGAAGAACACAATAGAAGGAATCAAAAGCAGGCTCGATGAGGCAGAGGATCGGATCAGCGAGCTGGAGGACAAGGTAGAAAAAATTACCCAAAAACATCAAGAACAGGAAAAAAGGCTCAGAAAGAATGAAGAGGTATTAAGGGAAATGCAGGACAACATGAAACATAATAATATTAATATAATAGGGATACCAGAAGGAGAAGAACAGGAGCAAGGGATAGAAAACCTGTTTGAAAAAGTAATGATGGAAAACTTCCCTAATCTGATGAGAGAAAAAGCCACACAAATCCAGGAAATACAAAGAGTCCCATTCAAAAGGAACCCGAACAGGCCCACTTCAAGACACATCATCATTAAAATGGCAAAATTCCAAGACAGAGAGAATCTTAAAGGCAGCGAGGCAGAAAGAGGAAGTAACATACAAGGGAGCTCCGATAAGGGTAGCAGCTGACTTCTCAATGGAAACACTCCAAGTCAGAAGAGAATGGCAAGAAATATTCCCAGTAATGAGAACCAGAGGCCTGCAACCAAAACTACTCTACCCAGCAAGTCTCTCAATCAAGATAGATGGCCAAATAAGGAGCTTCCAAGACAAAAGAAGTCTAAAAGAATACACCTCCACCAAACCA
>PVJI01027382.1:0-17647 GCA_004026765.1 Micronycteris hirsuta
TCTGTGTGCATTAATGTGAGATTAAGTGGGACAGCCTTGCAGTACTCCAAGAATGGGATTCAGGGTGCCTGGCAGATCACTCATCAGTCACCTGTGGATGATTAAGAAATGCAGATTCAGAATTTCTAGGGATGGAGCCTAAGAGTCTTCATTTAAAGTAATATTCCCAATTTAGTCATTTAACAGATATTTACTGTTTATCTGCTATCTATCTGCCCAGCATGATGCTAGTCACTAGGTATGCATGCACTGTAGGATTAAACAGAGACCCCTTCCCTTGTGGAGCTTCTGAGGTGGGAGCGGGAAGAAGACACTCTGGCCCTGTGTGGAGAATAGAGTATGGGGATATGGTCAGAAGTAGAAGTTAAGAGACCAAATTGGGAGGCCACTATAGTAGTCCAAGCAAGAGAAGATAGAGGCTTGGATTAGGGTAGTAGTGGTAGAGGTTGTCAGAAGCATACTTAGGATCCGTAATTTGAAGGTAAAGTTAATTGGGCTCATTGATGGTTGGACACAGGATATAAAGGAAAGACATGAATTGAGGGTGACTCCAGTCATCATTTTTGACCTGAGAAACTGTGAATGGTGGCGATGTTTATTAATATGAGCAAGATTGGGAAAGGGGTAAGTTTGGGGTGTTGTGGTTGGTAGAGAGGTTTGAGACATGTTAAATTTAAATTGCTTATTAAATATTTGGGTGAAGAGTTTGGGTAGGTTATTTTATAAGTAAATCTGGAGCTTGGGGAGAGGAAGTTAGTCTGAGATTCAATAGCGAATAATACTGAGTAAAATTATTAGTATTTTTAAAGTGTCTACCATTTATAAGGCTCTGGACTAAGCGCTGGAGATATAATACTGAATATGGTCATTGTGTTGCAACCGTTCAAGACCTGACAGGTTCACAGTATTCGGGCAGACAGAAGAATACTCATGTAGCCATTGGGATGTCTGACACGCCTTTATTCACAGGTGGGCAAGCCACTCATGCTGCAGGCTGCGTGTCCCCCTGCATGTCTCTGCGTGGCACATGTTGTGGCCCACACCAGGGAGCCACTAGCCCCTTTTTCTATTTTTTTTTTAAGACTTTATTTATTTTTAGATAGAGGGGAAGGGAAGGAGAAAGAGAGGGAGAGAAACATCAATGTGTGGTTGCCTCTCGTGCGCCCCCTGCTGGGGACCTGGCCCGCAACCCAGGCACATGCCCTGACTGGGAATCGAATCAGTGATCCTTTGGTTCACAAGCCAGCTCCCAATCCACTGAGCCACACCAACCAGGGCCCCCTTAGCCCCTTTTAAATACTAGAGCAAGCAAAGCCAGCAAAAAGCCAGAAAATTTTACAATATAGCATAATTCTGCACATGTGAGCCCACTTCATGTTATGGGAACAGTTTATTGGACCAACACTCAAGGCTATGAGAACACTTCTAATCAGGCCCGTTCAAGGTTATGGGAACACTGCTTCCCTTAGTTACCCAGACACCTGGGTGAGAAAGCCAGACTGCCTCTACTTACCCTACAGTCATACAATTCTGGCTGTCATGTAGCTTAAATTCTTGTAGGGAAGGGCAAAATCAAACAGCTAATCGCACGATAAGTTATATTTGTGAAAAATACACTAATGAGAAATAGTGTATAATGGGGGAAGGTTTCCTGGTTTAATCCAGAAAATTGGGAAGACTCCCTTGAGGCAGTTACAGTTTTGAGCAGTTTTTAGCTATAATAACATGGGGAAAACAGAGCAAGATATGCACAAAGATCTGAAGGCAGAGAGCAAATGGCATCTTTAAGACTCTGGAAGAAATTCAGTGCACCTGGAGAGGAGACAGTGGGAATGGCATGAGGTTGAAAGAACAGGTAGGTTGGAGTCAAATTATGGAGACCCTGGTGAGGATTTGGTCTTTGTCCTAAGGGAAGGCAGAGTCATTGAAGGAATGATATCATAATGGCATTTTTAAAAAATCACTCTTAGCTATAATGTAAAGAGGGTATTAAAGGAGTATACAAAGATGCTTAAGAGAAACCAGTTGGGAGAGTGTTGCTGAGACTAAAGTAACAGCAATGAAAATAGAATTGGTTATGTTTGAGAGTCTTCTAGAAGATGAAACTGAAAGAACTTAGTGATTGTGTAGATATGATAAGAGGAAGAAGTAGGAGATGCCAGAAGATGCTGGAGGAAAACTTCAGGTCTCCTGGATTTGTAGGGGGAGGGGAGAGGTTTAGTATATTTTATCGATTATGCTATTACAGTTTTCCCAATTTTTCCCTCCTTATGCCCTCTCTGCCTTGCATCCCTCAACCCTCCAGCGTTCTATCCCCCTTAGTTCATGTCCATGGGTTGAACATATAAGTTCTTTGAGTTCTGTTTTCAATACCGTTTTTGACCTCTCCCTGCCTATTTTATGCCTACCAATTGTGCTTCTTATTCTCTGTACCTTCCCCCCCATTCCTTCCTCACCCTCCCACTGAAAACCCTCCATGTGATGTCCATTTGTCTGATTCTGTTCCTGTTCTAGTTTGCTTAGTTTTTTCTTTTTTTAAGGTTCATTTGTTGATAGTTGCAAGTTTGTTGTCATTTTACTGTTCATAGTTTTTTATCTTCTTCAATTTCTTAGATAAGTCCCTTTAACATTTCATATAATAGGGCTTGGTGATGATGAACTCCTTTAACTTGACCTTATTTGGGAAGCACTTTATTGGCCCTTCCATTTTAAATGAAAGCTTTGCTGGATAGAGTAATCTTGGATATAGGTCCTTGCCTTTCATGACTTCAAATACTTCTTTCCAGCCCCTTCTTGCCTGCAAGGGTTCTTTTGAAAAATCAGCTGATAGTCTTATGGGCACTCCTTTATAGGTAACTGTCTCCTTTTCTCTTGCTACTTTTAATATTTTCTCTTTATCTTTAATCTTGGGCAACTTAACGATGATGTGCCTTAGTGTGTTCTTCTTTGGGTCCAACTTCTTTGAGAGTCTCTGAGCTTCCTGGACTTCCTAGAAGTCTATTTCCTTCACTAGATTAGGGAAGTTTTCCTTCATTATTTTTTCAAAAATATAGTTTTCAAAAATAAGTTTTCAATTTATTGCTGTTGTTCTCCTTCCAGCACTCCCATTTGATGAGGACACCAGCCTGCAGTGTCCGCAGTGTTATGGTTGAGACACAAGACACGAGACACGAGACAAATTCACACGGACTACCAAGTCGTGTGGAGAAAAAGGAAAGGCATGGCCACTCTCGAGTGAGAGGGAGCCAGCCTGCAATCCCCGCCTGAATAGGCTTTTATTGTTTTTCTGGGCACATTACATTGAGGGTGGTTTTCATTTACTATGCACAGGTCATCATTGACTATGCATAGGATCTTTGTACCCATTATCTGGATATTGGAATATTTAAAGTTGTCCTGGAGGTTCCTAAGCCTATCTTCATTTTTTGAATTCTTTTTTCTTCATTCTGTTCTGGTTAGATGTTTATTTCGTCCTTTTGTTCCAAATCGTTGATCTGAATCCTGCTTTCCTTCCTGTCACTGTTGGTTCCCTAAATATTTTGCTTTATTTCACTTTGGGTATCCTTCATTTGGTCTTTCATTTTGCGAGCAAGCTCCATTAGTTCTGTGAGCATTTTGATTACCAGGGTGTTGAACTCTACATCAGATAGGTTGTCTATCTCCTCGTCACTTAGCTCTCTTTCTGGAGTTTTGCTCTGTTCTTTCATTTGGGCCCTACTTATTTGTCTCAGTGCACCTGTTACATTGTAAGGGGGTGTGGCCTTAGGTATTCACCAAGGTGGGGCAACCCTCCTTGCTGTGCTGCCTGTGTGCGAGGGGCCAGAGAGGGAACAAGGTAGCTCGCCTGCTTGGCTCTAGCCCCACTTTCCAACAAACTCTCATGTGAGACTGGGAGTTTCTCCCACTGCGGCAACTCCCACCGGCAACCCCCACCATAGTCCACAGTGAGCTCTGAGGCTCAGTTTCCCATTCAGCCAGCCCCAGCTGCACAGTCCACCACCTTGCCATGGGTCTTCTCTGTCCGCCTGTCTTACTGGTCTGGTTGACTGTTTCTTTAATTCCTTGGTTTTCGGAGTTCTATGCAGTTTGATTTTCTGGCACTTCTGTTTGTTTATTGATTTTAGATTGGTTGTTATCCTCCTTTTGGTTGTGCAAGGAAGTGAAGGGTTTCTACCTACGCCTTCATCTTAGCTGGAACTCAGCTCAAAGTCCTGGATTTATGGTTTTTGACCAGGTTGTGCCATTCATCAAGATAGGTATCTCTGGAGAAAGTAGCCTTTTTGAGAGGGTGGGGGCAGCAGTGATTGGCATGATGGAGATCATAAGCTCAGTTTGGGACCTGCTGACTTTTAGTTTTCCTCTGAAACATCCAAGTAACAATGTAGAATGGCACTTTGGATATTTAGCTGGAGCCTTGAGTAGAGGGCTAGGGGAAAACAATTTATTTATTTTTTGTTTATTCTATTACAGTTGTCCCATTTTTTTCCTTTTGCCTCCCCCTCCACCCAGCCCACCCTTCTAGCCTATAGTCAGTCCCCTCTCCGTTGTCTATGTCCATGAGTCATTCATACATGTTCTTTACTAGTTCCTTCCCCTTCCTTCCACCACTCTCCCTTCTGTTCTCCCCTCCTTCAGCTATTAGTCTGATCCATGTTTCCATGTTTCTGGTTCTATTTTTTTTGTTAGTTTATTTTGTTCATTAGATTCTAGTTATAAGTGAGGTCATGTGGTATTTGTCTTTTGCCACCTATCTTATTTCACATTTAGATGGTTCATTGAATATATGAATATGGATGAGATTGCTTGGAGAGAGAAGCACATCTGTAAAGAAAGGTGCCTTGAAAACAGCCTTGAGTTCCTTTAATATTTTTCAGCTGGAGAAGCAGGTAGAAGAGATTGAGAAGTTTTGGGTAGAGAAAGGAGGGAAACTAAGTGTTATGTCTTACAAGCCAAGTGAAGAAGGTTTCAAGAAAAAAAGAAGAGGTCAACTGTGAAGTTGAGGATCAGGTTTTTGCCGTAGAAATGCAACAGTACAATACAATCCAGTTGCTTCCTTTATAGTTCTTAGAAAATAATGAAGATCACTCCATCTAAAACAAAAAGAGCAATAGTTGGAAGACTGCATGGGCTGAGACTTACAGATTCAAAGGGAATGTTTAGAACAAGTAGAAATGAGTTTTATTCCAGTGCTGAGAGTGGAAAGAATGAACTGATACCGTTTCCAGCTTCTTTGTTCTCTGCTCAACAATTCATAGCTCAGGAGTGGGCTATAAGGTGTTAATAGGCCCAGCTTAGGACATGTACTCATGTTTTGGCAAGCGGTGGGATGAACCTGATTAATTGTCCCACCACACTGTATCCGTGGTAGAGAAGTAGTACTCCAAAATGTAATCAGAATAATGATACCAAAAGGAGGTAGATAGGTGGTACACAGTCAGAGTCAATGACTGCTGAAACCATCCATTTGTTGAGCAGTTATCATCAGTTTAGGAAGCATATGCTTACTGATCAGATAAGAAATGGAAAATTGGAAAAGGGGTAACCAGTTTAGGCCAGGTTACACAGGTTGTATATGGAGCAGTGACTATAGGTTGCTTGCAGAGGACAAGCCAGAACAATGGGGAGGTAACTAGATGCCGTGTGAGGTAGCCTTTGTCTGAATGCCTAGGAGTCCAAGTCATGTGCCCTTTTCAGGCCTGCTCTCCTTGAGACAGAAGACATTTCATACTGCATTTCTTGGGTCAGGTGCAGCAAAATGTCTCTTCTCTTGATACTTTCTCATTTGCGGATAAATTATTTAACAAAGCTTGTATAGTTCATTATAGCCTGATGTCTTAGGAAGGTTTTACTTTTGTAGTTTCCAGAAGTTACATTCCATTTTCTGGGGAATCTTTCCCATAATTTGGGGTGTATATAACAATACTCACTATAATTTGGTTGGCATGTAAAGTCTCTCTCTCAATATGAATCTATATATGCATAAAAAAATAGTTACATGAACCTGTTACGATGGCTTTTATTTCTCTTTACTACCCAGCCCTCTTCATTGCCAGACCTTCAGCTTATGACTATTTACATTTTATCAAATGGTTCTGCCAAGTCATGGTTAGTGTTCTAATCTATCCTCACTGATCATTGGCTTATTATGAAGTCCAAGTAATTGGCCTTATGTTTTTATCATTTTAAGTAACTGGTCTTCAGTTATTTAAGCTATAGAAAGCATAGTTTTATAAACTACTTAAATCCCCAAGTTAATTTAGATTAACCTAACCCACCTTGTTCCCAATCACCTTTAACATTTGACTACAAAATCACTGTCTTTGAAGTGTTCTGAGATTTGGTTTTAAAAGGAAGGGTTTTGTAATATTTTAAAGTTAGCTTAAGTGTTTAACATAATTTTTCTTTTTTAGAGTTATAAGAATTTTTCTGTTTAAAATTTATTTCTTACTGTTCTTCAAATACAATTGTCTACATTTTCCAGCCTAAACGTTCGCCTGACCAAACCACCCCCACCTCCCACCCTTAATCCTACCCGCCTTTGGCTTTCTCCATGGGTCCTTTATACATGTTCCTTGACGACTCTTCCCCTTCTATCCCCTGTTATCTCCCTCCCCCATCCCCTCTGGTTACTGTCAGAATATACTTTATTTCAGTATCTCTGGTTATATTTGCTTCCTTATTTGTTTTGTTGATTAGGTTCCACTTATAGGTAAGATCATATGGTATTTTTTTTTACCACCTGGCTTATTTCACTTAGCATAATGCTCTCCAGATCCATCCATGCTGTTGCAGAGTCGGAGCTCCTTTTTTCTTTTTGCTGTGTAGTATTCAATCATGTAAATGTACCACAGTTTTTTGATCCACTTATTTACTGATGGGCACTTAGGTTGCCTCCAACACTTGGCTATTGTAAATTGCGATGCTGTGCACATTGGGGTGCATAGGTTGTTTGGTGTTTCAGGATGCTTAGGGTATAATCCCAGCAGTGGAATTGCCGGGTCAAAAGGTAGTTCCATTTTTAGTTTTCTGAGGAAATTCCATACTGCTTTCCACAGTGTCTGCACCAGTCTGCGTTCCCATCAACAGTATACAAGGGTTCCCTTTTCTCCACAACTTCATCAGCACTTGTTTGTTGATTTGGTTATGATGGCTATTCTCACAGGTATGACATGGTATCTCATTGTGGTTTTAATTTGCATCTCTCTGATGGCTTGTGATGCTGAGCATCTGTTCCTATGTCTGTGGGCCCTCTATGTCCTCCTTGGAGAAGTGTCTGATCAGGACCTTTGCCCATTTTTTAATTGGATTGTTTCTTTTCCTGGAGTGGAGTCGTGTGAGTTCTTTATATATTTTGGAGATCAAACTATTGTCCGAGATACATTGGCAGATTTATTTTCCCATACAATTGGTTCCTTTTTCATTTTGCTAATGTTTTTGTTAGCCGTGCAGAAGCTTTTTATTTTGATGAAGTCCCATTTGTTTATTGTTTCCTTTTTGTCCAATGCTTTCAGGGGTATATCAGTGAAAATATTGCTGTGGAATATCTGAGATTTTTCCTGCCTATATGCTCTGCTGTAGGACTTTTATGGTATCACAGCTTATGTTTTAGTGTTTTATCCATCTTCAGTTTATTTTTGTGTGTGGTGTAAGTTGGTGGTTGAGTTTCATTTTTTTACATGTAGCTGTTCAGATCTGCCAACAACGTTTATTGAAGAGGCTATTTTTACTCCATTTTATGCTTCTCCCCCTTTGTCAAATATTAATTGACCATAGAGACTTGGGTTTATTTCTGGGCTCTGTATTCTGTTCTACTGTCCTGTGTGTCTCTTCTTATGCCATTACCAGACTGTTTTGTTTACCCTGGCCTTGTATAGTTTTATGTCAGGTATGGTGACCCCTCCTACCTTGTTCTTCTTTCTCATAATTGCTGCAGCTATTCGGGTTTGTGTATGGTTCCATATAAATTTTTGAAATGTTCTATATCTGTGAAATGTGTGATTTATATTCTAAGAGATTGCGTTGAATCTATAAATTGCTTTGGGTAGTGTGGGCATTTTGATGATAGTTCTTCCAATCCATGGACATGGTACATGCTTCCATTTATTTGTGTCTTCCTCAATTTCTTTGTGCAGTGTTGTGTAGTTTTATGAGTACGGGTCTTTTGCCTTCTTTTCTTTTTTTTTTTTAATTTTTAAGTTACTTTATTGTTGTTCAATTACAGTTGTCTGCCTTTTCTCCCCTCCTCTCTCCCCGACCCCATCCAAACCCACCCCCCTCCCTTGCTTCCACCCTCCCCCTAGGTTTTGTTACCTTCTTGATTAGGTTTATTCCTAGGTACTTTATTTTTCTTGTTGCTATAGCAAATGGGATTTTTTTGTCCTGGTTTCTGTTTCTGAAATTTCATTACTGGTATACAAAAATACCTTCAATTTCTGCTTAGTTTGTATCCCACTGTTTTGCCAAATTCACGTATTAGATTGAATAGTTTTTTGGTGGTGACTATAGGATTTTCTATGTACATTATCATGTGATCTGCAAACAATAACAGCTTTATTTCTTTCTTTCCAGTTTGGATGCCTTTTATTTCTTCTTCTTGTCTGATTATTGTGGCTAAGATTTCAATACTATGTTGAATAGAAGTGGTTAAAGAGGACATCTTTGTCTTGTTCCTGATCTTAGTGGGAAAGATTTTAGTTTTTGTCTGTTGAGTATGATGTTAGCTGTAGGTTTTTCATATATGGCTTTTATTACATTGAGGTATGCTCCATCTACTCCTACTTTGCTGAGTGTTTTTATCATAAATGGGTGCTGTACCTTATCAAAAGCTTTTTCCACATCTATCGATATGATCATGTGATTTTTGTCTCTTCTTTTGTTTATGTGATATAGTATGTGTATTAATTTTCAAAAATTGTACCATGCTTGCATCCCTGGGATGAATCCCACTTTCTCATGTCGTATGGTCTTTTTAATGTATTTCTGGATGCTCTTTGCCAGTACTTTGTTGAGGATTTTAGCATCTGTGTTCATCAACAATACTGGCCTGTAGTTTTCTTTGTTTGTTGTGTCTTTATCTGGTTATGGGATTAGGATGATGTTGGCTTCATAAAAAGAGTTTGGTAGTCTTCTCTCTTCCTGAACTTTTTGGAATAGTCTGAGAAGTATAGGTGTTAACTCTCCCTTAAATGTTTTGTTAAATTCTCCTGTGAAACTGTCTGGTCTAGGGCTTTTGTATGTCAGGAGTTTTTTAATTACTGCTTCAATTTCACCAGCTGTTATCAGTCTGTTTAGGCTTTCTGCTTCTTTTTGGTTCATTTTGGAAGATTATATTTTTCTAGAAATTTTTCCATTTCACCCAGGTTTTCAAATTTTGGGACATATAGTTAGTTGTTCATAGTTTCTTACAATCCTTTGCATTTCTGTGGTATTAGTTGTAATTTCTACTCTTTCATTTCTGATTTTGTTTAATTGGGGCTTCTCTTTTTTTCTTGATGAATCTATTTAAAGGCTTGTCAATTTTGTTTATCTTTTCAAAGAACCAGCTCCTGGATTTATTGATACTTTGAATTGTTCTTTTACACTCTTTGTATTTAATCTTGCTGTTATCTTGATTATTTACTTCTTTCTACTTGTTCTAGGCTTTCTTTGCTGTTGTTCCTCCAGTTCTTCTAGATGTAGGGTTAGGTTGTTTATTTCAAATGTTTCTGTCTTTTTTAGGTAGGCCTGTCTTGCTATGAACTTCCCTCTCAAGACAGCCTTTGCCATGTCCCATAGGTTTTGCACTGTTGTGTGTTCATTTTCATTTGTTTCCAGAAACTTTTTGATTTCTTCCTTGATCTCATTATTAACCCATTCATTGTTTAAGAGCATGCTATTCAGTCTACATGAGTTTGAATGTTTTTGAATTTTTTCCTTGAAGTTGGTTTCTAGTTTCTAGCTCTGGGTCTGAGAATATGCTTGGTATGTTTTCAATTTTCTTGAATTTGTTGAGGCTTTTTTTGTGTGTACTATCATGTGGTGTGTCATTGAAAATAATGTGCATTTGAAAAGAATGTGTATTTTGCTTCTTTGTGATGAAAGGTTCTATATTTACCAGTAATCAGCTCAATAGTATCCTTGTTGATATATTGTTTGGAAGAGCTATCCATTGTTGACAGTGGGGTAATAAAATCCCCTACTATAATTGTGTTGCTATATCTTTCTTGAAGTCCTCCAAGAATTTCCTTATATATTCGGGTGCTCCTTTGTTGGGTACATATATGTTTATAATTTTCATGTCTTCATGATGGATTCTTTTTTTTTAATAATTACTTTATTGTTTTTCAATTACAGTTATTTGCATCCTCTTCATGATGGATTCTTTACTTGGAGTATTATGAAGCATCATTCTGGGTCTCTTTTTATGGCCTTTGTTTTGAAGTCTATTTTGTCAGATATTAGCATTGCTACCCTGGCTTTTTCTCCTGTCCGTTAGCTTGAAATATTTTTTTCCAACCCTTCACTTTCAGTCTGTGTAGGTCTTATGTTCTGAGGTGGGTCTCTTATAGGCAGCATATGTGTGGGCCTTGTTATCTTATCCATTCAGCTACCTTTTGTCTTTAGATTGGAGCATTTAATCATGTACATTTAAGGTTATTATTGATAGGTTCTTATTCATTGCCATTTTACTCCTTTTGTACCTTTGTTCCTCCCTCTCACACTGTTTTTCTTCCTCTTCTTAAGGCAGTCCCTTTAGCATATGTTGCAATGCTGGTTTGGTGGAAATGTATTCTTTTAGCCTTTTTTGGTCTGGGAAGCTCCTTATTTTGCCTTCCATTTTAATTGAGAGCCTTGCTGAATAGAGTAGTTTTGGTTGCAGGCCTTTGCTTTTCATTACTTGGAATATTTTTTGCCAGTCCCTTCTGGCTTGTAATGTTTCTGTTGAGAAGTCAGCTGCTAGCCTTATTGGGGCTCCCTTGTATGTTACTTCCTGTTTCTCTCTTGCCACCTTTAAGATTCTCTCTTTGTCTTGGAATTTTGCCATTTTATTTAGGATGTGTCTTGCAGTAGGCCTTTTTGGGTTCCTCTTGACTGGGTCCCCCTCTGCTTCCTGGACTTGTGTGGCTTTTTCTCTCATCAAATTAGGAAAGTGTTCCATCATTACTCTTTCAAACAGGTTTTCTACCTCTTGTTCCTCTTATTCTTTTTCTCATATCCCTATTATACGGTTATTATTTCATTCATGTTATCCTCCATTTCCCTTAACCTGTCTTCGTTCTTTTTGAGTCTTTTTTCCTTTTCATGCTCTTTTTGGGAGTTTTTTTTCTACCTGTCCTCCAGCTCTCTGATTTGATCCTCTGCTTCATCCAACCTGCTTTTGATTCCATTTAGTGTGTTCTGCAATCAGAATTGTATTCTTCATCTCCTCTTGGCCCTTGTTGATTGTTTCTATATCCTTTTCTATGCTGATATCATTTGCAGTGAGTTCCTCATAGTTTCTCTGTAGTTTCTGCTAATTTGCACTGAGCTCATTGAGCTTCCTTCTAACCATTGTTTTGAATTCAATATCTGATAGTTGACTTGCCTCTATTTCATTTAGCATTTTTTCTGAGGATTCCTCCTTTCCTTTAGATTGGGGGTTGTTTATTTGTCTTCTCATTATTTCTGAGACTCTTCTTGTTTGTCTCTGCTTCTTAAATTGTTCTGTTTTGACTTTCTGACTTTTTGATGTGAACTTCTGTGGTAGGAGACCTGTGAGATTCAGTGGTGTGGTCTTCTTGATCACCTGAACTTGACGCTCTTGGGGTGCCCTTTATACCTTTTATGCTGGTTCTGTGGATGTCATTGGCTTTTGTTTGTTGCTGAGTTGTTCTTTGGTGGATCCTTCCCTCCAGCTGGTTGACTGAGGGTCACTCTACCTACCAAATCTTGTATGCTGTTGTCAGGTGCTACTAGAAGAAAACCAAAAAGCCCAGCAAACAAACCCACACACACAAAAACTACTCTCTCCCCCCACAATCCCACTATCAACAGTAAATGAACCAATATTAACAAGTGTGTAAGAGATTAAGACTATTATAAGAAAGGAGAGTGGATATGAGATGACCTACTTAAAGAGAAGTGATTTTGAGAGAGTAGAGGGAGGAGCACTAGTAAAAGTTGGGAGTTGGAGCAATGGAAAGAGAGTAGGTTAAATTGACATCATGAATAGAAAAGGGAATGAAGATTCTGGAATGGAGTATGAGAAGAGAAGAATATAGTATTAGGTTTAAACAGAAAATAAATAATATAAAATAAAATAAAGTGGGAGAGAGAAAGAAAAAGGAAGGAAAATATTAAATATTTAATAAAAATAATAGGAGCCAAATTGGAGAGAAAGATCCACCGGAGTACTATCAACAACAAACAAGCTGAAATTAATATAGGTGGTATGGGAATAAGACGGAAAAAAGAAACAAAGAAAAGTCTAAGAGATGTTTAGAGGATTGGGAAGTGATTTTGTAATGATGGGAGAGAGAATACTAAGAGTGAGGGACAAAAACTAGACTAAGTGAGGGAAAAATTAAATATTGGGCTGTAAAGGAAAAGAAAAAAAAGGAGAATAAAGAAAAATAAAAGGTCAGGATGAAAGAGAAATAGAAGAAAGACAGAAAATACAGGCTAAGGTGGCAAAATTAATATCTGAGACTAAAAAAGAGTAGGAGAGGGGACCAGAAAACTTGATATTTGAAATACCAAATTAGAGATGCTCTGGAGATAAAATTGAAAAAAACAATGCAACAACAACTACCCTACCCACAACCAATTAGCAAGGATTGTTAAAGGTGGAAAGAGAACACAGGTATTTTAAGAGCAGGGTAAAAGGATGTGAAATGACCTTTAATTGGGTTTGTGTGTCTGGACGGGGGAGAAATAGTAAGAGTGCAGAATGGAAACAGGTTGTAGCAAGAGAGAAAACAAAATTTGAAATGAAAATAATGTGAGGAAAGAGGAAGGTAAAATGGGCTAAAAAGAGGTTGGGGCAAAATATGTGAATTGAAATACACTGTAGTATAAAATCTACTGAATTAATATATATAAACCTGCTGGACAAGCAATGAATGTTATAAAGCTACACAGAAAAGAAAATATCGCAGATCTTGGAGAAGACCACAGTGGCTTTTGTCTCGGTAACCTCTTGTATTTACCAGGGTTTTTTCTCTGGATCCGCCTCTGGTGATGTCAGATGATGTCCCAGTCTGACCTTAGGCAGCCTGTTTGATACTTCCAGGGATCTGCTCTCCCTGTGTGTCTCCTTCAGTTGTTAATCTGGCCAGTCTGCACTCAACAGTCAGGTTTAAGCACTGTTTGGTGGGGCTGAACCCTTCCTGGGGTGAAGGTCATTGTTTCCCCTCAGGCTACTGCTACTTGGAGGGGAGTGTTCTGTGGGAGCAGGATGATTGTTGCTGTATGGGGACCCAGTGGCTGGAACCACTGGACCAGGAACCCAGCAGCTGCTCTCTCAGTTCTTTCCCCAATATCTCTGACCACAGTCTCTCTTCAAGTCCCTCTAGTCCCGTGTGCCCCTCCTTTGCCAGGAATCTACTGTCGTGGCTGTCTCCTTCGGTTGTTAATCTAGTCACTCTGCACTCAGCAGTCAGGCTTAAGCACCACAGGGCCAGGGCAGAGACCCATATGGGATCCAGGGTATTGTTTCCCCTGAGGCTGATGCTGCTCAGAGGGGCGTGGTCTGCTGGAGGACAAGGGCTGCTCCCGTTTGTGGGATGACTCAGCATCAGGATCCAGGTGTCTACACTCTTATTCTGTCCGAAAAGCTTCAGTCCTTAGTCTCTCCTCAGGCATCACCAGTCCATTCCGCCCCTGCCTTTGCCAGAATCCAGGGTAAGTGGCTGCAAATGAAAATTTGTGTGTTGGCCCTTTAAATCACTGTTGCATCTCCAACTGTCTGTCTCTCAGAGAGCAACCCTGCTGCTTTTCACTGATGATTGCTATAGGTATACTTTTTGGACTCTGGTGCTCTAGGCTGGAAATCCTAGCTTAGGGTTTAGACACCATTCTTCTTAGGGGTATCCAACAGGCCTCTCGGTTGTCCCTCCAGTGCTGCCACCTGTGGGTCTCCAGCCAGCCCTCTCAAGTTTCCACCATACTCCTTACCAGACAGGTCATGCCAAAGCTGATTCTTCTGTCTGTCCGATGTTACACGGCTTCTCTCTTGCTGTTGCTCAGTTGTTTGTTCTGGGTGCTTTTTCCACAATTGAGTTGTAATTCCAGATTGGCCCTGAGAGGACGATACTGTGAGTTCCATTCACTTCTCTGCCATCTTCTCTCTCTCCTCTTCTTGAAATGTTTTGTGGAATTCTCCTCTGAAACTGTTCAGTCTAGAACTTCTGTGTGCCAGGAGTTTTTTGATTACTGTTTCGATGTCACCAGCTGTTTAGGTTTGTTCAAGCTTTTTGCTTCTTCTTGATTCAGTTTTGAAAGAGTATATTTTTCTAGAAATTTTTCCATTTCACCCAGGTTTTCAGATTTCTTGAAATATAGTTCCTAGGAATTTCTTACAGTCCTTTGTATTTCTGTGGTATCAGTTGTAATCTCTCCTTTTTCATTTCTGATTTTATTCATTTGGGGCCTCTCTCTTTTTTTCTTGATGAATCTGCTTAAAGGCTTGTCGATTTTGTTTATCTTTTCAAAGAATCAGCTTCTAGATTTATTGATTCTTAGAATTGTGCTTTAGTCTCTGTCATTTAATTTCACTTTGACCTTGGTTATTTCCTTCCTTCCACTTGCTCTGGTCTTTGTTGTTGTTCCTCCAGTTCTTGTAGATGTAGGGTTATGTTGTTTATTTGCAATGTTTCTATCTTTTTTAGGTAGGTCTATATCACTATGACCTTCCCTCTCAGGACTGCCTTTGCTGTGTTCCATAGGTTTTGGACTGTTGTGTGTTCATTTTCATTTATTTCCAGAAACTTTTTTATTTCTTCCTTGATCTCATTATAAACCCATGCATTGTTTAATGGCATGCTGTTCAGTCCCCATGAGTTTGAATGTTTTTGAGTTTTTTCCTTGAGGTTGGTTTCTAGTGTAAAACCCTTGTGGTCCAAAACATAATTTTTTGTGTCATAAAAGTTTGTGTCTTTGGAACTCTCAATAAATACATAGTTAATTTCTAAGCAGTTTAGTCTGCAGTAGAAATGGAAAAAGTCCGTCAACGTTATTAAAATTAACATAACACAAAGTGAAAGGTCTGGAGTGCTTTTCTTGGTCAACATGAGCATCTGAGAATTATTTTTCTTTATTTTTGGTTTTCAACTTTGTTTTTAATTGGTGATATTTGCAACTATACTACTATGTTATATACACTAAACATTCATGACAACAAGCTACTTTTATACTAGAAAAAGAGTAGTATAGCAAGAAAACTATTTTTCATTTTTGTTTGATAAGTAAACCCATTATAGTCAAGAATGGTTGCACTAGTTTTACAACACTATATAAACCATTTCCTTTCAGATCTAAGGATTTCTTTATCATCTTTTGAAATATAGTACAGGTTTCTGTACTTGCAGTTAGCTTTATAATTTACATTGTCCAAGTTGGAAAGCACTGTGGTGAGATGGGAAATGTGCAGAGCAGTCAATTCTTTCCATCTTTAGCTGAGGTTTCCCTTCAGTGTAGTCTGTTTATGGTAGTGAGGAAGATGGCTTTGGGGCTGGTCTGATCTGGTTCTCACCTCACCTTTTAACTTACCAGCTGTGTTACTTTGGGCAGATTACCTCTCTGAGCTTTAGTTTTCTTAACTGTAAAGGAGAGTATTGACAGTTGTTCTTCACGGTTGCCATTAGTTGCCATGAATTACATAGTAGCAAGAGTCCAGAAAAGTGCCATGCTCGTAGCAACTATTCAATAAATGTTAGGTCTTTTTGCTGGGTAGATTTATTTTGCTCCTAAGCAACTCAAGTGCTAATATAAATACATTAATGAGAACTTTTTTAAACTTACATTTGATATGAATTCAAGATGTTATTTAAACCAAGTTTGTGATTAAAGACTACCAGTCCTGTGTAGGACCAGCAAAATGTGGCGAAGTTTCTGAAAATTATCAAAGTAGCCAGACAGATTTAGACTTTCTTTAAAATAAGACCAAAACAAATACAGAAAAACAAGAAACCTGGTTAAAACTAAAACACTCCCTTGAGATTTGAAGCATTTATGTGGTTGTCTAGAGGATTTGATACATTTATAAGCTTTACTCTTTTTTTACCTTCTCACCAAATTTATTGGGGTATCATTGGTTAATAAAATTATGTAGGTTTTAGGGGTACAAGTCTATAATACATCATCTGTATATTGTATTTTGTGTTCACCATCCCAAATCAAGTCTCCTTCCATCACCATTTATCCCACTTTGCCCTCTTCTACCTCTCCCACCTCCCTTTCCCTTTGGTAATCACCATACGGTTGTCTGTGTTTGTGAGTTTTCTTTTCTTTTTTTTAATATATTTTATTGATTATGCTATTACAGTTGTCCCATTTCCCCCCTTTATTCCCCTCCGCCCCACACCCCCTGCCATTCCCCGCCCTTTAGTTTTTGTCCATGGGTCATACACATAAGTTCTTTGGCTTCTATATTTCCTATACTATTCTCAACCTTCCCCTGTCTGTTTTCTACCTACCATTTATGCTACTAATTCTCTGTACCTTTTCCCCCTCTCTCTCCCTACCACTCCCCTGTCGATATCCCTCCCTGTCTTATATAAATCCCTTTAACATTTCAATTAATAAAGGCTGTGTGATGATGAACTCCTTGAACTTGACCTTATCTGAGAAGCACTTTATCTGCTCTTTCATTCTAAATGAAAGTTTTGCTGGATAGAGTAATCTCAGATGTAGGTCCTTGCCTTTCATGATTTGGTATACTTCTTTCCAGCCCCTTCTTGCTTGAAAGGTCTCATTTGAGAAATCAGCTGACAGTCTTATGGGAATTCCTTTGTAGGTAACTGTCTCCTTTTCTCTTGCTGTTTCTAAGATTCTCTCCTTATTTTTAATCTTGGGTAATGTAATTATGATGTGCCTTGGTGTGTTCCTCTTTGGGTCCAACTTTTTTGGGACTCTCTGAGCTTCCTGGACTTCCTGGAAGTCTATTTCCTTTGCCAGGTTGGGCAAATTCTCCTTCATTATTTGTTCAAATAAATGTTCAGTTCCTTGGTCTTCCTCTTCTCCTTCTGACATCCCTATGATCTGGATGTTGGGCCGTTTACAGATGTCTCGGAGGTTCCTAAGCCTCTCCTCATTTTGTGAATTCTTGTTTCTTCCTTCTGGTCCACACCATTAATTTGAGTCCCAGTTTCCTTCTCTTCCCTATTGGTTCCCTGCACATTTCCCCTCATTTTCTTTAGCGTATCCTTCATTTGTTCATTTATTTGCGTCCACCTTTCTTCCAATTTTGTGAGCATCCTGATTACCAGTGTTTTGAACTGTGCATCTTATAGGTTGGCTATCTCCTTGTCCCTTAGTTGTAATTTTTCTTGATCTCTGTTCTGTTCTTTCATTTGGGCCATTTTTTTTTCTCGGCGCGCCTGTTACTTCAAGGGATGGAGCCTCAAGTGTTCACCAGTGGGGGGGGGGGAAGGTAACCTACGTCACTGTGTTGTGAGGCTTCCTTTGGGGA
>PVJI01027383.1:0-17763 GCA_004026765.1 Micronycteris hirsuta
CTGGACAACAGGGGAAAGGAGCAAAAAACTAGGGTTTGAAATCCAAAGCGTTATGAACCTCCTGATTTAGTCACGTAAGCATGAGGAAGTTATTTGACCTCTGTAGTCTATCTCCCCATCTGTTAGGTGAAGGTGAAACACAGACTTAGAAAATTAGAAAGGCTGCTGTGACAAATAAAATAGCCTATGATAATGATACAACTTCACAATTCCTAGCATATACTCAATAAATTTTAGTTTCCCCTTTATTTTTCTTCTTGGTTGTAAGTCAAGCTACTTTTTTTTTATTTCAACACATTTTCACAAAGTTTCTATAACATGCAAATAGGTAACCCCATTTTTTTCTTTTACTAAACTTTAAAGCAAACACCTGTGCCCTGGCTGGTGTGGCTCAGTGGATTAAGCGCCGTGAACTAAACGGTCGCAGGTTTGATTCCCAGTCAGGGGACTTGCCTGGGATACAGGCCAGGTCTCCAGTTAGGGGCGTGTGAGAGGCAGCGGATGGATATATCTCTCACACACTGATGTTTCTCTCTCTCTCTTTCTTCCTCCCTTCCCCTCTCTCTAAAAGTAAATAAATAAAATCTTTAAAAAAATAAACACCTGTTAAAGTAATTCCAGAATGCCTACTTTGATGTCTGAGAAGAACCCTCCCCTTTCTCATGAATCTAACTAATCATCGTTCTCTTCCTTGCTGTACATCTTAAGTTTTTAATGATGACATATTTTCTACAGGAAAAAAAAAAAAAAACAGGAAGAACAGTCTTTTGCTTCTTTGATAAGAAAATTCCCTTATCTTTTCTTTCATATTTTTCTTCATTTATTTCATCCCTTCCTCAAAAAAAGGTGACAAATAGTAGTTAAATTATTAACATACTTTTTTTCATTTCAGAAGAAAAAGGTAGATTCAAATACTTATAAACATATATATAGAAGATTCACTGCACAAATTAAAATTTAGTGGTAGGGATTTATTTTTAAAAATTTAATAAGTGAATGGCTTGGGGTAGTGATAATTTCTTAAAAAAAAAAAAAAAAAGAAAGAAAACAGAGGCTGAAGGGAAGGTCAGCGACTCAGACAATCGTTCACCAAAAAGACTTCAGGGGACATTTTAATAACTACCTGTGGCAGGATCTCTCTCATATTCATTATAAAATTCCCAAGGCAGACTTCGCGTTGTCATTCATACTCACAGATATACGAAATGGAGACTTCCGTTAAGTGTAGCATGAGTAGATGCATTTAAATAACAGTTGTTTTATCACTGCATTCATCACCATAGTTTACAACAAATAAGATAAAAGCTTCACAGGAATAAAGTGAACACAATACAAACATGTGCACCCAGACACTCACAAGGCCTTAGGATTACTGAAGCTATGTGATGTTCATGTTTATTTTTAAATGCTTGGACACAAACAAAATATGACTGAAAAATGACCAACTCGTGAATCAAATAAGGACCTAAAACTCACATTACAAATACGCAGGAGAGGGTTCAAAATTTTTAAAAACTCTCATCAAAACAAGTTATATGCACAGGGTGAGGCAAGAGTAGGTTTACACATGTTCATACGGAAAACAATACACTGGTGAATAAACAGTTACAAGAGTAAGCTCTGCGTTTCACATACTCACAACTGTAAACCTGCTATTGCCCATCCTGTATTTGCAATGTTTTTGTTTGTGTATTTCGTTATATGATACGGAGTAATGAAATAATCAATTCTTTAACTCTATTGCAGCTTTTTCATTTAAAATATTCTCAAACCCAGAGGCTCTACTTGTATTCTACTCCCTTCTACCTGCAAAAATGAGCTACTCTCATCTGAGTTCTGCTACTCCTCTCCCTGCAAAAACAGAGAGATGCAATCAAACTGGGCTTTCAGGACTTGAATTGGACAATGTAACTTGCCTCATCTATCTATAAAATGAGGATAAATCATAATTCCTTCAAATATTATGAGGAACAAATAAAAAATGTGTGTGAAAGTATATTTGGTAAAGCCTGATTTTTCCACAATCACTTACTGGTTTTCATGTTCTCCTGCCTTTGACACTAACTCCATTGCTTCAAAAGCCCTTTCAACTCACAGACATGGACAACAGTGCAGTGATTGCTGGGGGGAGGAGGGTATAAGGGGATTAAATGGTCATGGAAAAAAAGTATAAGTATTAAATCAAAAAAATAAAATAAAATATAGTTTAAAAAACAAAACAAACCAAAGCCCCTTTAGATAAGCCAAGCTTGCCAAACAAACTGCTGTCACACTCTGTGCTGGAATTCTCTAGACCAACTCCAGTTTGCCCTAATGGCTACTCTTTCTTTTCAGAGTTTTGTAGCCCACCTCAACCACATACCTTGCCTTGCTCCTACAACTGGTGATCTGGGCATGATCTTGTTACACTTCTTCTTTATGCCACTCTAACTTACATCTTACTGTCTCTGTACTCTAGTTTCACACACTGCAATTTCAGACCAGGAGAGCCAAACCACAGATGCGCCTTACTAGATAAGGGAGGGTCTCTGGGCAATTACTCCTCTACACCCAACATTTTGGTTTCTAAGTAAGAATAAAATGTAGAAGAGATTTATTTTTTATTTTTTTGAAGAGAGGGAGAAAGAGAGGGAGACAAACATCAATGTGTGGTTTGCCTCTCACGCGCGCCCCCACTGGGGACCCAGCCCACAACCCAGGCATGTGACCCGACTGGGAACTGAACTGGTGACACCCTGATTTGCATGCCAGCGCTCAACCACTGAGCCACACCAGCCAGGGCTAGAAGAGATTTTTTAAACAGTAGAAAAGATGGCATCATCGAGAGAGTTTTCAAGGCTATTTTTTGCAGGGAAAAGATACTCCTTTTTGTAAAGAAACCAAAAATACTCCATAGCTTTGGAAAATACTAATCCAAGTTTGATTCTGATTACTTGAGTTTTGCCAGGCCAAAATGAAGGGCAGGGGGAGTAATTCTAGGTAGACTTATTCTATCACAAGAAGGAAAAAGGCAGTAGAGCCCTGGCCGGTGTGGCTCAGTGGATTGAGCGCCAGCCTGAGAACCAAAGGGTCATCAGTTCGATTCCCAGTCGGGGCACATGCCTGGGTTGCAGGCCAGGTCCCCTGTGTGGAGTGCACGAGAGGCAACCACACACTGATGTTTCTCTCCCTCCCTTCCTCTCTCTAAAAATAAAAAAATAAAATCTTTAAAAACAAAAAAAAGAAAGGTAGATAGCTTGCTGTCTTGGGGAAACTTTATAGAAATGTTTAAAATGAATATTAAATGAAATAACTCTTTTAAAAATACAGTATTTTAAGGCATAGCTCTGGATTTCTTCACCAAATGGAAGTTAACTGCTACATGAAAAGCAAAGGTTAAAATTCATATAGTGCTTTATTAAGGCTCTGAATGTATCTGTACACATTTCAAAACTAAAACTCATTAAATCAACAGACTACTCATAAAACATTCTATACATTAATATTTCTGAAAGCATTTTTGAGCTTCTCTGAAAGTTTCATCTCACTTTTGTTTAAATAGAGACAATGAATAAAAGCAAAACCAAAGCAATGATAATCTGAACAGGCTACATATCTACTTGCTTTTAATTATTTCTCATGTAATAGAAAAAGACTAAACTTACATAGCAGAAAGAACATTGCCAGAACCTTGGGGCCTCTTAAGTGAAAGATCTGCTCTGATTTAATCCAGTTCTCCTGATCAAGATGGTCAGAAATGAGAATTTACAGTAAGTCACCACTTAGCATCATTGATAAGTTCTGCAACTTGAATTGAAATGACATATCATGAAACCAACTTCGCCTCAAGTAAACTGATACAACCAAGAGTTAAGTTCCTATTGCATCTCAACAATATTATAACAAAATAATACTGAATGAAAATGACATGTTATCTGAGGACCTGCTGTACTCTGTAACCACCACCAAAAAAAGACACTGAACTGTCATATGCCCAGACTTGAGTCATGACCTTAGAACAACAGGCTTTGGGGGTAGAATACTAAGTATGTCTTCAAAAATCCCAGTTCCACTCTTTTTTTGCTATGAGTCCTTGATAAGGGTGTAAGGCCCAGTTTCCTAATGAGTAAGTCATGACACCAGTCCTATCCCATGTGATTGCTCTAAGTATTAAATGAAAAGAACATATGTTAAGCATTCTGTATTAGTACCTGGCCCTTAGTTAAGTAACAATTTAATTTGTGTGCATTAATACTATTACTGCTATAGCTCAATATTAAGAATCTGAAATTTCAAATATCCAGTCTTTCTCATTTCTTAAAACTGTGCTGGATGCCTTGTATAGTTTCAACAATAACAAACAAGAGGCACCTGACTTTTAAAATATGCTATTTGCTAAATATGATATAGTTAAGGATTCAAGTTGGTTTAGATTTTGGATTTTGTTATGTTTCACTGGGGACATAGCTAGAGAAGAAAAAATTAAAGCCTATATTTTTACAAAAAACTACATTTTGCAAACATGAATCCAATCTCTTAATAACCCTAAAATTTCTCATCATATAAATTTATTCTACCTAAGATCACAAAGCAGATTAGCCATAGACAGGAAAGAGGTTTTATATACCAGTGATAATCAAGGCTTGTAAAGTTTCTCAGAAACATACCCCTAAATCTAAGAAGACAATCTTGGTTCACGAAACTTTCTAGTAAAGGTTCAACATAATCAACATGATGCTTGAAGTATTCAGCTTTCCTTAAAAGTCACACCTATTCAAACTGATCAAAACCAATCTACTTAGATTGTAAGATCCAACGAGATCTAAGATCAAGGGAGCACAACTAGCAGTAACTCCTTCCTCTACTTACCTCTAGCACAGAGCCTTTCGAATCATGTTCCCAGGCTTTCTAGCAATCTCAGGGGAACTCTTAAAAACACTCATTAAGTGACAGGATTACCCTGCAACGCAATACCGAATAGAGAAAAAAAAAATTGCCTGAACTAGCAACTCTAGAAGCAGAGAGTTTCATATACATTCTCAAATTTCTCCAAACCAAAAAGGCTGGAAATCATGCTGATGGGTAAGGGAATGTCTAGAAGATCAAATAAGTGAATGTGACTAAGAATAAATCTATCTATGGGGTCACCAAAGTATAGAGAGAGTATAGAGAGGAACATGCTTTAAAAAGGGGTTGTTCAGAGATAACTCAGTTAGCTGCAGGTTGTCTGGACTTTTTCACTTGCTTTCCTCAGGACCCTACTATACCTGAGAAATTTACGGAGCAGTTCCTAGATACGTGTAGGGCTTACACGGGCATCTTTGTACTTATTAGTCTAGATTTTCCTAGCATTAGATTTATTAGATCTAGTTAGATCTTAATTTAAAAATACCGTATAAAGTGGCTTCTAGCCTAGGATAAAATGTGTAAAATAATCAAATACAACAAAAGCCATAAACTCAAAAGTGTAATCAGCTCTTCAGACATCACTAAAATTCACACTAAATGTAAACATCTAAGACTAAAGGATCACAATTCAAATTTTAGTTTAAATCTCATCTCCTTCTTGGAAGAAAAAATACCTTTAAAAGATAACATATGCTCATGTGTACCTCACTTCAGGTAACAGATGCAAACAATAAATTCTGAGTAACCAAATTTTTGTATACCAAATTACTTCCCACACAAGCTCAGAGATGAATTCCAAAAGAATAATGATGGAAAGAATAATAACACTTTCATTAGTACAGCCTTTATGGTTTTCAAAATACTTTCATAAAATATCATTTTGTCCTTACATCTGGAAAAGGCAGAGAAGACTTTCAATTCTAGTCACTTAACTACTAAGTGCTAGCAACGAACTAACCACTAACAGTAACAATAGAGAGAGGAGCCATCCCGCTTTGCCCAAAATTAAAAGGTTTCTTAGGACACAGAACTTCAGAGCTAAAACAAAGAGAGTCACAGGCAAGCCAGTCTGGTTGGTCATTCTGGCAGAAATTAATATGACATTGACACTGTCCACAAGAAGCTCAAAAACAGACCAGAGCTGGTCCATGAACAATTATAACTATAGTTCACAATAGAAAAATGAAATTGAGAATAAGAATTTAGAACTTTTATAGTGATTTGTTATAACTACATTTTAAAAAATATTATTCTACAATAGATTGAAAATTTAGGAGGAAAGTGTCCTTTACCACAGATAATTTGAAAAGTACTGCTAGACTATAATAAGATAGAACTAGTTTTATTACACAGACATGATAATATGAGAATATTTATCACACTGTTCAACAGAAATGCTTCTGAACCCTACAATTTTAAATTTGAAAAAAATTTTGAACAAGCCAGCCATGTAGTAATAAATTACAATGTATCATTTAAGAAAGATAATTTTTTAAATGTGTTATTTGGAGGCTGTTTATACTGTATACTATTTAACCACATAGAAAAGTAGTCTATTTTCTTCCAGGCTATAATAGAAATAAAAACTGATACCTTGTGATCAAGAATCACTTTAATCTCTTTTGAAAAAGGAAAACAGGAAAAAATGGAAGAAATTTGAAGATACGGAACAAAGAGTTCCTGAAGTGAGAAAACGGCTTAAACATGAAGGGAGGTATATGCAAGAATATAAGTAAGTGACCAGAAAACCGGTATCAAAACATACATTTAATAATGGCATTGTGTTGTGTTAAGAAATTTGTCTTATTTTTTAGAGATGCAATGTAAACAGCATGTAGGTGAAAAAACCCAGTGCCCAAATTAAAAAAGGAGGAAGACGAGTGGGGGTTGGAGGTAGAAAGAGAAGGAGTAGAAGCAGCAGAAGCATCAGCAACACCAGGCACCACCAACTACCACCACCATCTGCACAAGGAGCTACAGCCACTTGCACAAATCTTAGCAATTGCTGAATCCAAGGAATGGGTATGCATTATGAGATTCCCTTACTTTTGAGTATGTTTGAAATTTTATTAATTAAAAAAATCAGTGAACCCTAGCTGGTACAGCTCAGTGGACTGAGCACGGGCCTGCGAACCAAAGGGTCATCGCTTTGATTCCCGGTCAGGGTATATGCCTGGGTAGCGGGCCAGGTCCCCAGTAGGGGGACTCGAGAGGCAAGTACACATTGATGTTTCTCTCCCTCTCTTTCTTCTTCCCTCCCCCTCTCTCTAAAAAATAAATAAATAAAAGCTTTTTAAAAAATCAGTGAATTAGCTACAAAAATTTACATTTCTAAAAAATCATTTTAGGAAAGTTTTATTTATCTACAACTCATTAAAATTTAAAAATAAAACCCATGAATTTGTATTGTTGGACAGATTTTACAAAGTGCCAACAAGGTAAACACTAAAAAGTACTTTTAAAAGGAGTATCAGGAAGCCATGTAGATATAAGTAGTTCAACATTAACTACACATATTCACAGAGTCATATTTTTAGCTTTTCCAAAGCTAATAATAATAAAGGCCATCAGGGTAGCAGATTTATCCCTTCAATGATAACTTAAGAGCCTTTGGCTTTGCCATATGAAATTTAATTTCCCAAAGTAGTCAATTAGAGCTTGGTAATATCCTCTTTAGTGGATAAAGCTTGAGGATATCATGGAAGCCCTCTCTACTGCTTTCCTTCCCACTGTAACCTACGATTTTCAAGAAGTTCGAGGTTTTTTGTTTTGGGGTTTGTTTTTGTTTTTGCTTCCTTTAAGAGTATCAGAGATCATGACTGCTAAAAAATTAAAGGAATAATGTACTATGACAGTAACACACTTAATGCAATCACTATAACTAAAAAGAACTCTTTCAAATAACTAATTTCTTGATAAACATGAACCTAGTCACTTACAAACCTTGTTTTTAAGAATTCAAAGAACAATAAAAAATGAATTTCAAAATATTCTTCATTTAAGAGAAAAATAAACAATGCTGTAATTATTTTACTTTTATTTACCCTTAAAGTGACATCAAAGGGCTACACCATACCACCTCCAAGAAAATAAAAATGCTTGACATACATAACATTTCATCCATTATTGTTCAAATAATACCATTCTCCAATCTTTTCTAAAACAGTGGTAAGGCCATATGTGATGAGTAATTTTAAAATCAACCTGAGCCTTCTTCAAAGACTTTATCTTATAATCTTTAAAGACATATTAATTTTATTTTTCCATAACATTTCCTCCCAAGACCCCAAGCAATCAATCATAAGTTTAGGAACCAAAATCCTGAAAATCAGGCATAAAGTTGATCTGGTTTAGCATATACTTGACAATGCACTAAACTCTTTTTCTGGAGGTAAAGAGGTTCAAAAAAAGGTAATTTCTAAGACTTTCAAAAAGTCTCCCAAACAAAAGTCCCAAAGTAGCCTATTTTTTAAAAATACCTGTGTTGGAAATGGAGAAACTAATCATTCACTCAATCCACTAAAACAACTATTAGCATTTACCGAAATCTACTATTGGGCAAGAACCAGCAGACTAGAAACTAAAAACACAAAATTAGTAAGACTTGAACCCTATCTTAAGGAAGCTCAATTAACCTAACACACAGTGAATGAGGGAGAGTTGGGGAAAATGGCATTTTCTTCAATGGTTGGTATAAAAAATAAAATACAGTTGACTCTTGAATACCACCAGTTTGAACTGCGTGGGTCCACTTACATACAGATTCTTTTTCAATAAATACTATAAATGGCATTTTCTCTTCCTTATGATTTCCTTAATAACATTTTCTTTTTCCTAGCTTGTTTTATTATAAGACCACGGTATATAATACACTTACAAAATACGTCCTAATTGACTGTTTATGTTATTGACAAGACTTCTGGTAAACAGCAGGCTATTAATGGTTAAGTTTTGAGGGAGTCAAAAGTTATACACAGATTTTCAACTGCATCGGGCAGCAACACCTGTAACCTGTGTTGTGTTACATTGTTCAAGGGTCAACTGTACTACAAAGTCCTCCACAATAAACTATTCCAAAATGACTATAGAATCAATTTCACTTAATATTTTTAAGTTATCTAGAATAATAAAACGAACACTAAAATCTTCTAATATGAAGATGTGAGGGAAATGTCAAATATAACAAAATTCAGATAGAATAACTTTGAGAGATTATACAAAGAAATAAAAATCTATAATGAAGGTAAGTACTATATAACAGAAATCAGGGACAGTATTCTCTCAATCAGAATTAACTTTTTCCAAACTATATTTTATTGATTATGCTATTACAGTTGTCCTGACTTTTCCCCTTTTGCTCTCCTCCACACAGCACCCCCTACTGCCTCAAGCAATGCCTCCATCATTGGGAAGTCCGTGGGTCATACATACAAGTTCTTTGGCTGCTCCATTTCCTATACTGTACTTTACGTCCCCGTGGCTATTCTGTAACTACCTATTTGTACTTCTTAATCCCCTCACCTCTTCACCCATTCTCCTGAACCTTCCTCCCTCTGTCAACCATCAAAATGTTCTCTGTATCCATGATTCTGTCTCTCTTCTTCTTGTTTATTTAATTTTTTAGATTCAATTGTTGATATGTATTTTTTGCCATTTTATTGTTCATAGTTGTGATCTTCTTTTTCTTAAGTAAGTCCCTTTAACATGTCATATCATAATGGTTTGGTGATAATGAACTCCTTTAGTTTTCTCTTGTCTGGGAAGCTCTTATCTGCCTTTGGATTCTAAGTGATATTTTGCTGGGTGGAGCAATCTTGGCTATAGGTCCCTGCTTTTCATGACTTTGAATATTTGTTGCCAATCCCTTCTAGTTTGCAAGGTTTCTTTTAAGAAATCAGCGGACAGTCTTATGGAAACTCCCCTGTAGGTAACTAACATCTTTTCTCTTGCTGCTTTTAAGATTCTCACTCTCTTTTTTTTTTAAGATTTTATTTGTTTTTAGACAGAAGGGAAGGGAGGGAGAAAGAGAGGGAGAGAAACATCAATGTGTGGTTGCCTCTCACGTGGCCCCCACTGGGGAACTGGCCTGCAACCCAGGCATGTGCCCTGATTGGGAATCGAACCGATGACCCTTTGGTTCGCAGCCCGTGCTCAATCCACTGAGCTACAACAGCCAGGGCTAAGATTCTCTCTTTATCATTCACCTTTGGCATTTTAATTATGTGTCTTGGAGTAAGCCTCTCTGCAACCATCTGGTTTGGGACACTCTGTGCTTCCTGGGCTTGTTTGTCTATTTCCTTCACCAAATTAGGGAAGTTTTCTTTCACTATTTTTTCAAATAGATTTCCAATTTCTTGTTCTTTCTCTTCTCCTCTGGCACCCCTATGATATGAATGTTGGACCTCTTGAAGGTGTCCCAGAGGCTGCTTATACTATCCTCATTTTTTGGATTCTTTTTTCTTCTTCTTGTTCTGATTGGTTGTTTTTTGCTTTCCTTATGTTCGAAATCCTTGATTTGATTCTCAGCTTCATTCACTATACTGTTGTTTCCCTGTAAATTGTTCTTTATTTCAATTAGTATATCCTTCATTTTTGACTGGATCTTTTTTTATACTGTTGAGGTCCTCACTAATTTCCTTGAGCATCCTTATAACCAGTGTTTTGAACTCTGCATTTGGCAGATTGCTTATCTCCACTTCATTTAGCTCTTTTTCTGGAGTTTTGATCTTTCAGTTGAGCCTTGGTTGCTATTGGCAGATCAATGGGAGGGATTTATCCATGCCAGTCAGCTGCAAGGACTGGCTGTGAACACTGTCCACCAACATCTGACCACTGTGGAACATCAGCTGTGCAGGGGCAGGATGGTGGTGCTCCGACGTGGTCTGTAGCTGTCTACTGGGTATACTAACCCTGGGGTTTCCTGGGTGGTGCAGGCCAAGCTCAAGTCCCACAAGTTTTGCCTGGGGTACCCTGCCTGAGCTATAAGGCAATCTGAGATGGCTGCTCCTTGTGCTGGGCATGGAGATTCCTAGGTGAAGCCAAGCTGTGTATCTAGGCTGGCTGCTACTAGTGCTAGGCCTGAAGCTAACTGAAGTTAGCTGTTGCTTGTTTCATAGGATTTAGGAAGTTGTGAAGCATAAGCCAAGACCAGTCATTCATGTGGAAAAGCAGGTTGGGTGGGCCGGTAAGGGGAATGGGGCAGAGTCTCTGGGGATATCCAAGGTGGGTCAAACAGTGTTAGCCAGCTGAAGGAATCTCAAATACGGTACCAACTTGCCAGCTCTGTGGGGGGAGGGTTTAGAAAAGGGACAACAGCCTCTGTTTGTCTCGATCCCAGACACTTCAGGTTCTCGCTGTATGCCACTGGTGCCAAGGGACTGAGTGGAGTAGGTGAGTATGTGTGTGGGTTCTTTAAGAACTGCTTGGGGCTCCAGCAGTTACTTCCACAGACTCAATCCCCACTGATTTTTGCAGCCAGAAGTTGTGGAGACTTATCTTCCTGACACTGGAACCCTGGGCTGGGGGCTAGAACTCCTCACTCCCAAGATATCCCTCCCGTATTTTTATCCACTACACGTGGGTGTGGAACCAGCCTGTTCCATGTCTGTGCCCCTCCAAACAGTCTGGATAGATGTGGTTTCTCTAATTCCATACTCATCACACTTCCATTCAACTTGACTTCTGACAGTTCTGAGTGATAGTTGTTCTATATCTTAGTTGTAATTTTGATGTGATTGTGCAAAGAGGAGAGCCATGCCTGCCTTTGCCACCATCTTGACCAGAAATCCCAGAATTAACATCTTAAAAATCCTCATGGTAGAAGAATTCTTAGACAAAGAACTCATAATCTTATTTTTCTTAATCAGATTGCAAAACAGTCTATAAAACTTCATAAATATGCTTCACATTCACTAAAATAAAAATACAGGAAGCAAAGAACACACTAAATAGCTACCACAGCAATTTCCCTACCCTAAATTGGAAATAAGCTATCGTTTTTAATTTGTTTTTTAAATTATTGAGGCTGAGACAGGCAATACTGGGGCTAAAACAGGAAGTGAAGGAAACAGATCACTACTGGGGCCACCTCCCTTAGCTCATAGGTACTTTACTTGCATGTCATTCAAGTTTGATTCTGATAGCTGCTTGAATGTTTCTGACATTGGCATAAATGTTCTCACTTAGTGAGTCCATGAAGTTTTAGGAAGTCAGTAAACCCCTCTTAAAGGACATGATAAACTATATATGTAAATATATGAGATTTTCTGGGAAGAAGACCATGGTTTTCACTAGATCCTTTTTTTTTGACATCTCTTTACATCTGATATGACCAAAGAAAGGTTAAGAATCAACCACCAACCAGACTGTGCAGCTTTTTACAAGCCAATAAACCTGGAATTTTCTCTATCCTTTGAATAAAGGATTGAATATAAGCTGTGGACTTCTTTCTAAAGCCTCTTTCCACCTCATTATTGTTTACTATAAATTCATTCACACCTCATCTGAAGGTCCATTCTTAGACTTCGCTTACATACCTTCTGAAAATATACTTTAAAAATCAAATCTGTACCTATTAATTTTTATAAAAAGTTTTGCTTTTTAAAAAACATTTGTTACAAAATTCTAGTTAATGGTTTTACAAATTAATAGAAATGCTCTGTGGTACTATGGCTCCCTGGTCTCTAACCTAGGAACTGTGCTTCCTTAGTCTATACTCCATAAGCTTGATGACGGGAGGGCCATTTTAAACCCCTTTTTGGGTGCATAAGTTCTTTTGGATGGGTGTTTCAGGGTTCTTAGGGTATAACCCCAGTAGTGGAATCGCCAGGTCAAAAGGCACCTACATTTTTAATTTTCCAAGAAGCAGAAAGAAAGAAGGAG
The DNA here is from genome assembly GCA_004026765.1 of Micronycteris hirsuta. Taxonomy (NCBI): domain Eukaryota; kingdom Metazoa; phylum Chordata; class Mammalia; order Chiroptera; family Phyllostomidae; genus Micronycteris; species Micronycteris hirsuta. Next base: position 12,769 of record PVJI01027383.1, read on the forward strand.
CTCCTGCCCTTTGCGACAACATGGATGGAACTGGAGAGTGTTATGCTAAGTGAAATAGGCCAGACGGTGAAAGTGAAATACCATATGATCTCACCTTTAAGTAGAACCTAGTCAACAAAACAAACAAGCAGGCAAACTATAACCAGAGACACTGAAATTAAGAACAAACTGACAGTAACCAGAGGGGAGGTGAGAGGCGATAGCAGGGGAAAAAGGGGTAAGGGTTGTCAAGGAACAACTATAAAGGACACATGGACAAAACCATAGGAGGCTGGAATCAGGAGAGGGAGGTGGGGATGACTAGGGTCGGGGGGAGTGCTGGGAGGAAAAGGCAGACAACTGTACTTGAACAATTAAAAAAATAAATTAATAAATAAATAAAAATAAACCCCTTTTGGCAAAAAGTCTCACACTCTTTGGAGTCTGAGCTAACAATATGCCTTTTATTTTACACTTCCATGGCACTTTAAGTGTAGCACATATCTACCTTGGCAGTAATAGCTCTGACAGCACAAACAACGTTCTTTTTAATCTCTTCTTGCCCAATATCATAAGGGTTACAAATACCACATGGTAATACACATAGCTCAATGATAAAATATAATATATTCTCATGACACTTAATATGTATGTGACCAATTGTCTAAGAAGCAACTGGCAAAAGAACAAAGGTGGAAACGACTGACCCAGATGTCCAGCAGAGGTTCTGAAAAACATATACAGTACAGAAGTAAATCTACATTATATCTGAATTTCAAATAAGGCAAACTCATAAATGAGAAGGGATTACTATACTCATAAAATAAGAGTGATCTGGAAAGAGATCTGGTAGTCATTATACACTGTTTCCTGAAGAGTAACATTTCCAATGTGCTGTTATATTCAGAAAGGCCAACTGTAATAGTGGCCATTAACAGAAAGCATATTGGAAACAGAAAAGAAAATACTACCTAAGTCTATTTCTTTTGACGAGAACCAGACAATGCATGTATGTGAAAATAAAATTATTAGGAAGGTATGGGGTGGAGGCCTTCCATATGAAGGTGAACTATAAAACTTCGGAATCTTCAGCCTAGAAATAATGCTGAAAGATAACTGGCATAATACGCACAAATTTCTAAGGCAAGAGGCAGGCACAGGGTGTGAACATGAATTATTTCACAAAAAATAGAACAGAATAACAGAACCAATAGAAACCAATAGAAATTTTTTAAAAAACACCTAGACTGAAGGAAATAATTTAGAGTACATAATACCGAAATGTAATATATTTGTCACAATAATCCTACGAGAAAAAAAATTTGAAGCATTTGGATGAAAGATTAAAGTGCAAATATGTCTTTCCCATATTTAACTTTAAAAAATAAAGACTATTCTTCACTACCTTCCTCACTGAAGCCACCAACATTCATCCATTTGCTAAAGTTCAATCAGGGACTATGCACAGATGAAAGTTGTGCACTATAAAATTCTAGATGGCTCCATTCTTTCTTTTTTTTAAGTCCTCACTTAGGATATGTTTTATTGATTTTAAAAAGAGAGGAAGGGAGAGGAAAGGCAGTGGAGAGAGAGAGAGAAACACTGATCAGTTACCTCCCGCACGGGCCCAACCAGAGATTGAACCCGCAACCCTGGTATATACCCTGACCAGGGATGGAACCTTCAACCTTTGAGTGTACAGGATGACACTCCAAACAACTGAGCTACCCAGCTAGAGCTCCATTCTTTCCATTGTTTCAAATCCTTTCCTCAACTCAGCTTCCCCCACATCTAGTCCATCAGAAGGCTCTGCTGACTTTGCTCTCAGTGTATAATCAAGTCCATTACTTCTGTTCACATCTTCATACATCATACTCCACTGAGATACCATCTTCTTCATGGACTTTAGAAACTGACTCACAACTGGTCTGCCTGCTTGTACCCTTGCTGCATGACAGTTTATTCTCTACATAATTACCAGAGAGCTCTTTAAAACCACACATCACATTATGTCACTTCTCCTAGAAATTAAATAAATAAGCAAATTGATTTTGGCAAAAGTAGCTTTATATATTAATTTCACATTTAATATCCGTAAATGCAAAGTTTATTCCAAGTATTTTTTTTAAAGATTTTATTTATTTATTTTTAGACAGAAGGAGGTAGAAAGAGATGGGGAGAAACATCAACATGTGGTTGCATCTCACATGGCCCTCCTGGGGACCTGGCCTGCAACCCAGGCATGTGCCCTAACAGGGAATCAAACCGGCAACCCCTTGGTTCGCAGCCCACGCTCAACCCACTGAGCTACACCAGCCAGGGCTATTCCAAGTATTTTTTAAAAAACTCTCAAGGGCCCTGGTTGGTGTGGCTCAGTGGATTGAGCGCAGGCCTGTGAACCAAAGGGTCACTGGCTCAATTCCCAGTCAGGGCACATGCCTGGGTAATAGGCCAGGTCCCCAGTGGGGGGACATGTGAGAGGCAACCACACATTGATGTTTCTCTCCCTCTCTTTCTCCCTCACCTTCCTCTCTCTAAAAACAAATAAATAAAATCTTAAAAAAAAAAAAAAAAAGAAACCCTCAAGGAATTACTGAAGTTCACCACTATCAAGAGGATTCAATTTAATATGAGTTTACAGAGTTATTTATACTTCCTGCTATGGCTGTAAATTATAAAGCTTACAACACCCACAAGATAAACATGCTTATGAAAATAAAATACTCATTCTCAAAAAGTATAGTGAGTTCTAGAACAAAAGGTCATTAAATATTAAGTACTAGTTCTATAAAACAGAATATAATCATCTTTTAACAGATTTATAAATACATACTCTAGCCCGGCTGGTGTAGCTCAGTGGATTGAGCGCAGGCTGGGAACCAGAGGGTCCCAGTTCGATTCCCAGTGGGGCACATGCCTGGGTTGCGGGCCAGGTCCCCAATGAGGGCCATGTGAGAGGCAACCATACATTGCTCTTTCTCCCTCCCTTCTCCTCTCTCTGAAAATAAATAAATAAAATCTTAAAAAAAAAAAAAAGTGAGTGAAATACAGAAGAAACAAAATAAAAGTAAAGGGTATAATTAATGACTCCTTTACTAATAATCAACAAAATATACAACAGATTACCTACTTTTAAATCACTTTGGTATTTTAAGTAATTCTTATCAATTTGGAGGACAAGATTCTACGACCTGCAATTTCATAGGAATGTATGGGGCAAATAATTTCATTCTCAATAAATTATCCCTATCTAGTACACAAGTCATCAGATATAAAAAGTATCCATTTTTACGTTGGAGTATACAATGATGATGTAAAAGAATAAGTAAAAAAATAATCAAAAAAGAAATCTTATCACAATAAGTTCATCTAGGACAGGGACTAGTTTAAGTATCTGCCAACATTCAAAGAACCACCCCAAAAAATGCACTGGCGGTTAAGATCTACCCAATAGTAGTGCCTATGGCAACCACCCGGGTGAATTCTAGCCTGGGCTCTGCCCAGGAAACAAAGTATTTGCTACATGGCATTCTCCTGATTTCCTCTATTGCTCCATTGAAAATGAAGCACAAGAAACAGACAACAAGAAATTCAGCTACTGCTATAATGAAATTACCTCAGCCACAAGCATGTATTAATGTCTTTAACTTCATAATGTAGTATATATTGCATAAAGAAAACAGTCAATTGTTGGTTATATACACCAATTAAGAGCAGCAATGGAAAATCAAAATGGACAGATCATCACTCAGCTGTTGAGAGTCATGACCCCATTCTGCACAACAGTAAAACCGTGTTAAAAATGAGAAAAGTAGCTATAACTTAGCTAAGAGTTAATAGGTCCATTCAGTCAATTCAGGATTCCCCAGACAGGGTTCCACACAGTACAGCTGCCATTGTAGGTGAAAATCTGGGCCGTGACTTTTGCTGGACAGCAAAGTGTTCCAATGTGAGTCAAGAACAGAAGAACTAGAATGGCACTGCAGTTAAAACGCTGAGAAGAAATGTCTATAAAAAAGTAATCTGCCCTGGCCGGTGTGGCTCAGTGGATTGAGTGAACCAGTGTTGCTGGTTGGATCCTCAGTCAGGGCACATGCCTGAGTTGTGGGTCAGGTCCCCAGTAGGGGGCACACAAGAGGCAACCACACGTTGATGTTTCTTACCCTCTCTTTCTCCTTCCCTTCCTCTCTCTAAAAATAAATAAATAAAATCTGTTTTAAAAAAGTACTCTACTTTGTCATTAGAAAACGCAGTTCTTATTTACTCTACCTAAAATTTTGGGTATTCTTAATCTACTAACTTTTAAAGGTAAAAACTAATTAATTTTACTGCATTTTTTTTTGGACCTGAGCAAAAAATTTTGATGTGAAAGTATTAAAATTGATATAAAATATCCGAAAACTTGAAGGGCATATCTTAAAGCCAAAGTACCCACCCCCGCCCCCCAAAAAAGAGCACTCATTTCATGGATCCAATACTACAGCACTAAATAAAATCTGTCATTCAGTGTAAATCACTTAATTTTTTATTCAAAAGTGGGGGAATTTCATGACTAATACTTAATAATTTACCTTTTGCCCAGTTATCTTTTTGTTTTAATTTTTTAAAATTTATTTATGGTTGTTCAGTTACAGCTGTCCTGCCTTTTTCCCCATTGCTCACCCTACCCCATCCCCCAGACTCCCACAGTCAATCCCCCCATTGTCTGTGCCCATGAGTCCCTTATTCGTGTTTCTTTGCTTGAAAATCCTAATTAAAAAGCACCTTAACAGAGAAGTAGAAGGTACGGTGAGGGAATAATACCTTATTTTTTAAATGAGCTCATTAATTCTTTAGGATTAATAATTAAAATTCATCAATTTTGAATGTCCATATATAACTGCTGCTAGTCCTAGTCAAGGACATATTAATAAAAATAAATAGTGGCCTGAATTAAAGTGTACTTTTCCAAGGTTAGACCCAATGTCTTCTGGGCTTCATCTTTATTTTGTATAAATTTTATAAATACACACTATC